>JAPWTK010000234.1:432500-595000 GCA_029963805.1 Aromia moschata
TCCCGTTACCGGTACCGTTGACTGTACCGGTACCGTGAGATACCGTACTACAACAGGAACACAAAAATTAGATATACATATACAACAAAAAACAAAAAAAATATGATAAGGGGAAAAACATTTCATTCTTAACAGCATATTTCATCTATCATATATACATACATACACGCCCGAGACAATATGTACTTAGATCGTAATTATCAAAAAGCATACTATATAAGTGGTTCGACTTAAATACGTAAGTTATTTTAAAATTAGGTTAATTACTTTTACTTTAGTGACTTGTTCTTATTTATATTTGTATGTTAGTGACTTATATTTTAATGTTAATAACTTGTCTTTTATAATAATTTGTTAGTTTTGTTAATTTTAAATAATGTTTTTATTTTCACAAATTGTCTTCGTTTAGAAATTCATGTTTGTACTTTAATTTTTTAAACTTGAAAAAGACGTCAATAAAACGTCGAAACGTCGGCATTTTAAAAAAATATACGGTTGTCTACTTTGTGGCTCCTCCACCCCACTCTACCAAATCTCCGATTAGGTAACTGCCCAAGCTAGACTAAAATAAATATTAAGCGAAGGTTGGTTCTTTTTTTTTGCAAAAGTGACATTGACAAAACTATTTTTATGTTTCGAAATGCGTTTTTTTAAATTTTATTCCTGTTTGTCCAATCCAGAACAGGTGCTGTATGTTTTCTTTTGTAATATTATTAATGATTTCCGCTGACGCGTTATAGTATAAGAAACTGTTAGAATAAAATTTCACAAATTTCTATTTCTCAAACGGCGTGATTCAGTCAAGTATGCGGAAAGCAAAGATTATTTGCGACGTTTAATCTTAGAAGGTCGATTGGGAATATGGCACCGTCACGCCTAATTGCACTCATATCTCAAACGATTACACATGTATGCACATATGTATCTATCTGCGGATAGTTGTATTCTCATGACATTTCATCATAGTACATACACGGTGGAGACTGGAATATATTCTCTAGCGGGGTGGTGAATGATTTTTCAAAAAATTCCCGAGACACGTCAACTTTTAAATGTATTTACCTACGTTTTGCAAGTAATGTGAAAAATATAGCCCTTCAGGAAACCCTCGGTTTTTCAAAAAACCCTAGTAAAGGTGGAAAAGGAACCAATAGGAAAAAAAATTATAGTTAATTTATTTTAATCGAAAATTTGTTGTTTAGTGATACTATTCATATGTCCCCAAAAAAAAAGAGTATTTAAGAAAGGATTAGTGTATTGTATTCGTGAAAAGGTTTCAAATTGGAAAAGTTTTTAATACAAATAGATTGGATAGGAAGGGGAAAATGAAGTTGCGTGTGCCTACAACAAAAAATAAATTGAGGAAGATGGGTCATCAAAAGTACCGAGAAGAGGCAGGTGATAAAAATTGAATTTTTGCTTGTCTAAAGAAAATAATTCACCGTAACGGCCCGGTTCTTAATACAAAACAGTTTTAAAAATATAAATATGAGAAAAAGCCCATATAAAATGCAAGCTGTTCAAGAGCTACTTGAAGATGATCCAGATCGCATGGAATTGCGATTGTATTGATGACTTGTATTGATCAAAACTTCTTTATTGGATAGTTTTCTCTACGAGCTACTTTTAATTAAATGGGCACAAATCCCACAATTGTCGTTACTGGGCTGAAGAGAACCCCATTGTGAGGGAATTCATACTAGCCCACAGAAAACTAATGTGTGGGCCGGAATAATACAAGATAGAATTGTAGGACCATTTTTCTTTGATGACACTCTTAATGGAGCAAGATACTTGCGTTTACTCCAGCACGAACTAATGCCAGTGCTATGTCATTTATTTCCAAACCCCTTAAACCCTAACTTGACCGACGAGAGGTTATGGTTTCAGCAAGATGGGGCCCCACAACACTATGCTGCCATTGTTCGTCAGTATCTGGACAGAATTTTTCCCGGTAGGTGGATTGGGAGGCGAGGTAATATTGAGTGGCCAGCAAGATCTCCAGATCTTACACCACTGGATTTCTTTTTGTGGGGACATCTTAAAAATAGGGTTTACATTCAGCTACCCAACAACATAGCAGATCTGCAGGAAAGGATAAGAGAGGAACTCGGAAAAATAACACCGCAAATGTTGCATAATGTAAGGGACTAAACCTACCACAGACTGGGATGCTGCCAACAAGTGAATGGTGCACATTTTGAACAATTGTTACGTTGAAAATAAATTTAATTGTTAAATTGTTTTAATTGTATGCAACCCTACAAACATACTAAAAATTAAAATTTGATCAGTGCGTTGGATTCCTCTTTCCACCAGCTTTACAATGAGGGGTCACAAGACATAGGGTTGCATTTGAAAAAAATCATGTCGAGGGTGGTTTCAGCCACCCCTGAAGGGCTCTATTTTTCATATTACTTGCAAAATGTAGGTAAATACATTTAAAAGTTGACGTGTCTCGGGAATTTTTTTGAAAAATCATTCACCACCCCGCTAGCGAATATATTCCAGTTAAAGTCTCCACCGTGTATATACATATGTATATAAATATTTCCCGTGATCAACGAAAGTTTACTTAATGTACTAGGGGTAAAATTGGTGGCTTAAACCGGCTTGTTTTTCAAGAGTCGATCGCATTGATCGATAAGACTGAATCTATACCATCGAACATTCAATTCAGAAAGAATTCAGTTTCAAAATGGCTGCAAAGAAGAAAATAAACGTATCCGGTTAATTTAAATATATTGAGCCTTGCTGAGTACAATAGACAGCGGGGCGGTGGTATTGTCCTCCAAGAGTTCCCAGCCATACACGCCGCGAAGGCCCCACCAAACCGACAACGTCCACATTTCTCGGGTGGACGTCAAGTATAGGTACCGATTGTGTTGAAGCATTTGCGTCTACCCACTCGCGCTCACAGCTGTGATTTTATAAAGCACCCACTGTTCATCCCGATTGTTCCACCAGTCAAAACGACGACTGCGGGAGAGATGTTATGTGCAAATATTACTCCGATGCTGGCAATCGGCTTCGCTTAATAAACGTGGTATCCACTTACTCAACTTTTGGACTTTGCCTAGCATTTTGGGTCGACGTACTATCGTGGCCTGGCTACAGCCGGGCTCTCGTACCATCTCTTGTGTACGGCATACGGGTTTGCTTCGAAAATCAACGTACGCCCTCGATATCCAGTGGTCTACCAGATCGTGGTTTATCGTCGATGCTGTAGTCGCCAGATCGGAAGCGTGCGAACCATATTTTGCATGTGGCTAAACTAGCGATGTTGTTGCCTTATGCAGCCACTAAATTTCGGTGTACTTCGGTTGTATTACGGCTACGAAATTCATATAATAAGTCATATCGAATCTCAATTGAAGTTTCGCTCATTTTCTCTGAGATTTAATAATGTTAATGCACATAAGTGTACGGTTTATATAACCTGTACCCCATCACTCTCCAGACTTGTCTAAAAAATTCCAAGCAATGACATTCCAATTGCATGGATTCAATTTTTCCTTGAGAACCCGGCTTTACCGACCCAGCAAAGAGGACAACGAAGTAGAACTGCAGACAACGTTGCTTCAAGGAATTAATCATCACATCACTATAATGTGGTTTTAATATTATGGAAAATGGGGAAATAAAGTATGGAACACTAAACACAAGGATAGACAGCAGAGTCCTAGAAATTGCTTAGGTTGTTGAAATGAAAGTGAAGGTTGAAACAATTTAAAGACATTTAATAGAAGAAAACTGATAGCTTTAATGATGAATAATTGCAACAAAACGAAAGTACCATATTAGGTCACAGTATTTGTAAAAATAGATAAAGGCAATATAGACTAAGGTAAAAAAATGGAATCGATTATACCGTTTGTTCAGTAATGCACTAATGTTCAAAATAACGATTACAAAAAGAAGTGGAATCCATTTGGGTAGATCTGAGTACAAACTGGTGTCCAAAATTTTTTACACTGATTCCTAAAATGACCACCTAGATTCTGACGACATATATTTTTAGTTCAGCTAATGTAAATCATTTGAGGTAATTGATTTTTTTCTCAGACTACAACTGAAATAAGTCATCTCTGTCCTGTTATTCTATTTCTAATGTAAATGTGAAGACATAAAAAAAGCAAGGTTGTCAGATATATTTTCTAAAATTGCTAAGCTCACTATACAATTATACTTCATACTTCAGTAAACTGTTAGTTCGTGAGGTTCTTAGAAAGTTAGTTTGGAAATATTTAAAAAATAAATCCTATATATTTTATTAGTTAGCATTAAAATAACGACTTCGCTGTTTCGTTCAACCAGTCCGTTCAGCCAGATCCATTTCCAATAACCCATTAGAGTATTGTGCTATTGCATCCAATAGTTATATATGCGTTAGCTATTTATGTGGTCCATTGTGTCATAAAATGTTTTACGACGTCGTTAAAATGATTTACGACATTAGGAATTCTTACTTATTACGCCAGTGACGTGTATTTCAGCTAGGTTTATTAATTTTTTCAGATTGTCTGGCTATATGAGCATTATTTACAGAAAATTATATTGCAAATATTAAGAGTTTTGTATGCAGGCTAATTTTAATCTCTATTGATTTGATTGAAAAAAAAAAAATTTCACAATTTTCAAATTTATAAAAGATATATGCACGCCATTGGGCGGCGTTAGCCCTCAAAGGAATTAAAAATATACGTCTTCACATTGAGTTTAGAAAGACAATACAATTAGTATGCATTACAAGCATCTTTTTTCGCTTCTATTACGACAATCGAATAACGAGAACTTTTATGACCTAAAAGAGAAGAATAAAAAGTGCACGCGTTAGTGTACCGAAATCGCGTCAGTTCTTTTTTGTCAGACCCGCGGGAAAAGGCGTTGACGTACAACGATTTTAGAAGCTTTTTTCTAATCATTACCTTTTTATAATGGTGTCTAAACCAGTGGCGGCTCATAATAATTTAATTGGGGAGGTTTTAGCTTCATCCGTTGTTATACGTAATTTAAAGTGCAGCAACAGTAGCTTTGCCCTTGGCCGCAGTAGACAAAACCTGAAAGTGTGCTAATTTGTTTTGTATCTGCAGCCACGAACGCTTGGAGAAGTACAGTCTGTTATTGTTTGTAGGTATTTATTCTACTTTGTGCTACGTTCGTGGTGTGCAATTCTCGGGCAAAGATATTCTAGTTGTATTGTACATATACGAACTTATTATTATTTTTACTCTCAACTCGACGGTGTTTTAATCAAAATCAAGCTCTCGTCTCAAGGTTGTCGACTTTCCGTGCCTCACATATTTCATTTAGCCGTGGTTGATGTTGATTTATCGAGGTATACATACGTTAGACTCTCCGCTGTGTTAGTTGAAACGTTTTAATTTAATAATACAGTATGTCACGCATGCGACAGCCCAGAAAACATCCATATGCTCAGTAAGTGAATAAGTTTATTGGTGAATTTATTCTACGATGGAGCGACAGTGATTTATATAAGTATATGATAAACTTTTAATGTGCTGGACCAAATCCGATTGCAGTCTGTGCAACATCAAAATAAAAAACAAGGCGTGCCCTTGAAAACTCAATTTCTGTTTAATTTATTGTTAATTATACATTCCAAAATATATATATAGTCCAATTACATTACAGTAAATTAATTTCCAACCAACCAACAAATGACGAAATAATCCAAAATGGCCGACTTCCGGTTTCGCCGAAAGTGGCACTGAATCAAGTTTTTTAAATCGGAGACCCTGTATATTTTTACATGTTTGGATTCTACGCATCAGAGTACACCCAATCCAATTCTCGTTTTGGTGGTGGAATTTTTTTTCCTTAAAATTTCAATTTTCTACATTTACTTCAAAGGTAATAAGGACAGTACCCATGTACATCGTTTAAGGGGGTAAATACAATTAGGTGGTCAAAAAAATCGATTTTTTTCTCTAAAAAGTTAGCACATTTCCCGTAGAATACGCTCGTGAAAGTTTCAGAGCGAAATTCGAACTCCTTATGTTTTTTTTTTCATTTTTGTGAAAATGTGAAAGTTGTATCTATTGTATCTTACTTTGAAATATCCAAGGCCGGATTTGTATACCTGGGAGTATTATATACATATACATATAAATGTGTATGGAATAAATGTTTTGGAATTTTATGTTGCAAAATTTAATTATTAATGCAAACGTGTCTGAAAAAATACTGAAAATCACCGACTCTCGAAAAACTAAGAATTTTTTTTTAATTATTTGAGGTTTACCGACAAATTATATGTATTTTTAACATAAATGTTATTTCCTGGATTGTTACAGATTAAAATTACGACGTCGAGAGTGGTTGCTGTTTTTTTTGTAGGTCCACTTTTTTTAATTCTTCATTCTTATCTTAACAAATATACAGTCTTGTCATGATTGAATAAAACCTTGTTGGTATAAAAAAATGTTTTTTTAATGCGTAATTTTAGACCGTCTAGGGATGGGCCCTGATGTTTTGAGTTTTGAGAAAAATGAGTTTTCCTTAAAAAAAAAAACAGGCAAAAAACTGGTATTAATTAATTTAATCTTCATTAAAATGAAAATAGAGTGTGTTTTTAAGATTATGTTTTATGGATAATATCACATACTTTTTGAGTATTTTGAGCAGTATCGTAGTGCTCTATTATAAAGAAAAAATTTGAAATAAAAATCCCACTACCAAAACTACATTTGACACTTGGGTTGTATATTTTGTAACGCGTAGAATGCAAATATGTAAAAATATACGGGGGAGGGGGTGGGGTCACATTTAAAACATTGGATTTCGTGCCATTTTCGTCGGAACCGGAAGCGAAATTCGAAACGGGATATGGACTTGCGCACACGATACGTGGACCCAGTGAAAATGATTGCAAAGATTGCAACAGTTATTGACAATTCGTGCACTTCTTATCCGGAATTTATTAGAAATAAAATAGGTAGCTACATAATGACGCCGCCACTGGCCGAAACAATTCTATTTTCGGCGCCGTTTGAAAAAAATTCTCGACGCATCGCAGTTGGTCGTGAAGGTAAACGGTTGCAATAAAAACGAGCCGGAAGCGTGACGCTGCTAAAAGTGGTTATTAAAGGGAAAACTTCGCGAAAAAAAGTGGATAATTTGGTACGAAACGATCGTTTGTTTACGTACGCGATGAATGGCAGATTTTGCGTAAATTTTCGCAAAAACTGTTCTATAAATAGTCGCGCGCCTTTTTTCCCCGACGGTAGAGCGGCTGCCGGGGAATACCAAATTACTGCTGGAAACTGGGGTAAATCACACAATTATCGATGGAGGCTGAATAGATAACCGCTTTTTTCCCTAAATTGGAATTGCTGAGTTACGTAATGAATAACGTTGGAATATAAATTGGTAGCCTTAGGAAGTGGGAAATTCATGTTTTTATTCACCGTACGTCGAAACTACCGTCTTCCGCGCTTCAAAATAAAATCAAGTGCGTTTTAGCGGGATATTCGGCATGTCAGCTCGTGTGGACGCAAATTAAGAAATTAAAAGTAGAAAGAATGTAGTTTTAACGATTCCTGAGATACCAATGAAAAATACCCGAAAATGAAAATTACATCAACATATTCTCGATGAATAAGTGACAATACCGTCAGGCACTGTGGACAATACCGACTACAAGAAGTCACATGTATGTATAAATAAATGCGAAAAACGATAAGCCTCACAAGAAATGTGACAGCTGACTTCAGTCGTTCCGCCCGACCGTCTGGCAGACTCTAGAATTATTTATTATTAGTGTGTCCGAGGTGTTTATGTCGTCGGCGTCGGTGTTATACGGTGAACGAAATAACACACGTGCAAACGCCTAAAAAACTACCATTTGCTGACAAAAGCGAATAAATTCATCGGTGATTTCGCAGATTTATTTCATGATGGCGTGACCGTAACATGTAGTCTGTAAGGAAAATCTGCTGTGTAGGGACAAAGGCGATTGTAGCCGTCACATAGTGTGAAATAAAAAAGAAAATGTGTGACACAAAAAATAGTGTGAAATAAAAAATAGGGTATGGCCTTGAGAAATCAGTTTATGTTCGACTTACTTTTAATGTTAAGTGTTTGTGATGTACCTATACCTACCCTGAATGTACTCGATAAACAACCATTTCGTGAGTTCTGGTACAAATACGTTCCAGAGATGCCGTTACCAGGTCGCACAATGTTACATAACACATAACTATCTACCAACTATGTACATATATGCAGTGACTTACTAAAGTAGATTAACAGTCAACAGTGCATTAAAAAATACAGAATACAGTTAGCAATGATGCAGCTTTTATGGCATATCACGCCTATATACAATCGAAAATTAGATACGGCATTATCTTCTGGGGAAACACCTCCGATGCGAATAGAGTTTTTGTCTTACAAAAAATATAGTATACTTGTATATATGTATATATTATAATATTTATAGTAGAAAACAATGTGTTGTTCGAAAACCATATAAGAAATCACATATACTCTACTAGAAATCGAGACGACTTAACAACAGATATACCAAATTTGTCGTATGTAAAAAAAAATTGTACCATATAGTATTATACGTATTTACAACAAGCTATCTCATGAAATCAGAGTACAGTGGAGCATCGATTATCCGAACGTCAGTTATCCGAACGACCGGTTAACCGAACCGTTTAATATTGGACTTATTTTCTTAAAATGTATATTTATTAACGATATGTATGTTTATTTACTGCAAATATGTACATAATGTTCTTGAAATTTTTTTCTTTTACAAATGACGGTTGTTCTCTTTTCTTTTTGGTACACATTGAAGTGTAAAATAAATTAGTGACACATTGTTTTTAATCTGTAATTTTTAAAACAAAATTGTTATACCTATTAATTTATTTTTTAATGTTTTAATTTTAGGTTAGATTATTTTATTACTATGAATATTTATATATATACAGGGTGTCAGAAAGAATGGGACAAGACTAAACTGGAGATACTAGATACCAAAATATTATGATTGAGCTCAACATGCCTTATACCAATGTCCCTAGTTTAAGAGATAGAGCGTGTTCAAAGTTTATATTTTATTCTGAAATTTCTCAATAATTAAGAAAGTCTTGATAGTATAAATCTGAAAATTGGTAAGTTTCATGTTTTTTTGGTGTGAGAATTACGAATTTTAAGCTTATATTGACGTTGCTCCTAGAGGGCGCTATTTTCACCGTATTATTTTGGTAAATTAACATATTTTTTTTATCTGCTGAGCCATACGTGAAACAAGTCGAGAATCTAAATCTAAAAGAACGCTCAATTCTACAGAAAAAAGGCACTTTTGTTTAAGTCGTCTAAATCTATCGGTTTTTAAGAAGTTATTTGCATTTAAAAAGTTCAATGTATTTTTGTTGATTTAAACTTTGAACACGCTGTATCTCTTAATGATATATAAAATGTTGACACAAGCCTACTTAGAAAAATATAGCAATATCAGCGCCTGCAAAAAATCAACAAAATACATTGAACCTTTTAACCCATAGATTTAGATGACCTAAACAAGAGTACCTTTTCTCTGTAGAATTGAGCGTTCTTTGAGATTCTCGACTTGTTTTACGTATGGCTCAGCAGATAAAAAATATATTTTAATTTACCTAAATAATACGGTGAAACTAGCGACCTCTAGAAGCAACGTCAAAATAACCATAAAATTCGTAATTCTCACACCAAAAAACATACAGCTACCAAGTTTCAGATTTATACTATCAAAACTTTCTCAATTATTGAAAAATTTCAGAATAAAATTTTGAACACGCTGTATCTCTTAAACCAGCGACATTGGTATAAGGTATAAGGCATGTTGAGCTCAATCATAATATTTTGGTGTCTAGTATCTCCAGTTTAGTATTGCCCCATTCTTTCTGACTCATCCTGTATATGTATGTGTAAAGTGCAGAATTTTATTTAAATGTTTTAAATTTTTAATATGTAATGATTTATTCAGTTCATTTTACATACATATATGTTTATAAAGTGTGAATTTATTGCTCTTGTTCATTTATTTAATATTAGTTATTTTATTACATGTATTATATTATAATGCGTACGCCAATGTCCCGGGGCACATTTCGGCCAACTCTACTAATCAATCTTGTGATTAGTATTAATATTAGTAGTTATAATTAATGTTAGTACTAATATTAGACCATACGTTTATTAGGCTTTTTTATTAGACTAACAGAAAAGTAAGACACAACTGTATAAAATATACGCCTTAATTACACTTCAAACAATAAATTTAGCAACTGAAACTGGTGCAAAATATTTCTAAAACTGTCATTATGATCCCTTCAAGCAAAGAAATAAACTAATCAGTGCAAGTCAGGCTCATGTATGTTATTTTTTTTTAGGCATCGTTAACAATTTCATAATAGGAAATTATAGAAACACACGCATGTCTATTATAATAATTGTTAAGCGAACTCCATTACTGTACTGTTAACTCTACTACTGTATACAGGGCGCGTTAAAAAATCCCGGATCGGTCAGATATCTCGAAAACGATGCGTTTAACTACAGAAATTGTTGCGTTCAAAACGTTCTATCGGACGGTGATCTTGAATTTGACCTCTGAGTCAAATTTCAGGGCCGTTCGAAGGTGAGCTTTTGTTTTTCAAACGGAATGACCTCATTTGGCGCCGAGAATCGACAGAGCATGAACATTTACGTTAGAAACAATGAGGGTCGAATTCATCCCAAAGCGCCACACCCCATCACTAGTAGTAGTAGTAGTAGATATCGTACTTGAACAGATTTTTACAACTTACAACATATACATATGTATGTAAGAGACCCATAAGAATAAAAATTGTCTGAGGTACAACGGAGAGTTTAATGTAATTTATCATATATTTACAAAGACACGTACATATATGCAATGCATACACACATACACTATGTCTCAAAAGAAAATAGAAATAAGACTACCACTAAGTGCTTTTGCACCCCTTCTTCAATCGCTTTCGTTTATACGTACTAATGTTACCTAGTTTTTATAGACTAAAGCTCCTCCCATATTATATGTATTCGTAACACAGTTAATAAAAACCAGTACAAAAAATAGGACACCCATTTGGGTATCTTGTAGTTACGATATCTGTTATACGCAAATAACCTTAACCGGCAAACTAAAAAATAATTTGGTTCTTATTACTCAACTTTTATGTAAGACCGGCCCTGTACTGTAACAAAAGGTTAAAAGCATCCGTACCGACATTGTTAATAAAATACGGTGTGGCTCAACTTACCCCTATTCTCAAGTAGCCCCACTCTACCCCACATAAACTTATTCAGCTCTAATGCGTGTTTCAATGAATGGCGTTCTTCGTATCTTGCGAACTAAACTTTCGTAAGAGCCTCGTAAGAACTTCGTTCAAAACGGGGTCTGTTTCATCACGTCTACTTCCTCTTCCTCTTCCACTGCGGCTAGCGTATTACGCAGAACAGGAGTACGCATTACATTCGCCAGTACACGGGGCATATAAACGCAGACATCGTTCATTACATATTTTCAGACTGAATTTTAGAACGCTGCCGCGACGATAACGTCCAGTCGGATGAGTTACGTGTTACGTAACGTCTGTTTTCACTTTTGCCGCTTGACAAAATTATCTTGCTGGTATATGCCGTCTCGTTCTTAGGCCGGAAAAATTATACTCGTATTACAAATATTCACTGTATACACGTACACTATAAGTGTATATATTAGTCCAGTAAAAAAAGCCGAAATAGAAGACTTTTGAGAGGAAGTGTGCTTTTTTAAATGAATGTAGGTGAATGGGTACTGAAAGATACCCCACTGAAATTTTTGTCCCCAACCCCAGAGAACCCTGAGAAAACGGGGTTGAAAGTTTTTAAATCGCAATATCTGGAAAACCGTAAACCAAACTGAAAACTGTTTCAAACAAAAGTTGTTCGGAATGAAAAAATACACAAAAAGTTATAGGAAGTCCAACCCTGTATATCTGCAAATAAGGGCGTAAGAACGGTGCCAGCGGTGCTTCTACGATGAATGAATTTTTCCTCAATCCCACAAGTTCAAACCGTTCTTACGCTCTTATTTGCAGAGATACAGAGTTGGACTTTCTATAACTCTTTGTGTATTTTTTTGTGAACCGAACAACTTTTGTTTGAAACATTTTTCAGTCTGGTTTACGGTTTTCCAGATATTGCGATTTAAAAACTTTCAACCCCGTTTTCTCAGGGTTCTCGGGGGTTGGGGACAAAAATTTCAGTGGGGTATTTTTCAGTACCCATTCACCTACCTTCAGTTAAAAAAGCACACTTCCTCTCGATAGTCTTCTATTTCGGTCTTTTTTACTGGACTATATACTTTTATACTGGAGAGGACCTAAGGGGTTACTCTTCGGAGTAATTATAGGGTGAGTATTATTATTATTATTATTATGATATAGGATGTCCCGATTTAACATCTCATTGCCGGTATTTATTTTTGTAGTAGATAGAAGAAAATTGAAATGCTGAAGTTATACAGAATTTTCCAAGGAATTGGCATTGTTATACATCGTGTTGTTAAAAAGGTATTCCCAAAAAAACATATTTTTGGAAAATTACACCGCCACACACAAAAAAAAAGTTGTCTGAAATGTGTGAGCGCATATACTAGCGCACGGCGAGCGTGTCGCGACAAGTTTGAACAGAACTGTGTCTGGTGACACTTTCCTTGAGCTCGCTGGACAATCCAGTGGGTCGCTCAGTTTGACTGCAGCAGTCGTTTGAATTAGTCTACGCACCAGTGACGCGTCGAAAAAATGTTAAGTGTTCAGATGGAGCAACGGGTTAATCTCAAGTGTCTTGTTAAACAGGGGAAAACTTTTACAGAAGCTTAAGCAATGTTAAAAGAAGTGTACGGAAATGAACGATAAACATACCGCACACAAGTTTTTGAATGGTTTAAGAGGTTTAAAGAGAGACGTGAAACAACCGAAGACGATCCGCCGCCCGGACGGCCTTCAACGTCAAAAACGGACGAAAACATTGAAAAAATTGATAAATCAATCCGCGAAGATCGTCGTCTAAGTATCCGAGGGTTTGCTGAAATAACAGGAATCGACAAAGAATGTGTTTGCCAGATTTTGCCTGAATCGTTCAACATGCGCAAAGTTTGCGCAAAAATGGTGCCAAAACTCCTCACTCTCGAGCAAAAGGAATCAAGAATGTACATTTGCGCTGACATTCTCAACAACATTGACACTGATCCAGGCTTGTAGACACGGTGACACTGAAGGGGGCAAGATTTGAAAGCGTGGAAGCGGTTAGAGCAAAAACGACGGAGGTTCTGAACCAGCTGACAGAAGCGGACTTCCAGCACTGCTTTCAACAATGGAAAAGTCGTAGGGAGCGGTGTAGAGATTGCCAAGGGGAGTACACTGAAGGCGAAAAAGTTGCTACTGTAATTGGTAACGAATAAAAAGTGTAATGACAGCAGTTCGGTTATTTAATATCCATCACCCTTCAATCTTAAGCAAAATGCTGAAGAATCTTCAGAAAAATGAAAGTCTTCAGCACTTTGCTGGAGACTGAAGATAGATGGTGCAATTGTGATACTGGATAACGACAAAAATACTTCGGAAACTATATATCACACATAAAGTGCAGCTCATTAGGGAAAATTCTTAATTTATTAAATTTATAATACCTTTTGTGTAACTCTTTAATAATATCCCGCACGAAAATTCAACTTTTATTTATTTTTGACTTTTTTTTCTATCGACTAAATATCTTTTTATCAACACCCTGTATAATAATCCCGAGTCAAATTCAGATTAATTGGAAAAGTCTGCATAACTTCAACGCCTGAATTTTCTATCTCAAAAATAAGTCAAAATATCGGCAGAGAGAGGTTCATTTGGAACACCCTGTACATATAAGGTTACTTTTATAAACGAAGGTGCCACTTAATAAATCGCCTTTAAAAATTAAAAATCGATTTTATAAGGGTTACAAACAATATACATATGTATATATTTGATGTACAGTGTGTCCGCGAAAGTTGGCAACATACAGGAAAAGTTTTATTATTAGATTTTTTTTGCTAATCTAATTTCCGGATGTATAAGTACATGTTTTAGGTACCTAAACTTATTATTTTGCCTGAATGAGGTTACGGTTTATTCGACAAATAGTAATAAGATCACCGTATATAACATATACCCATTTTGGAATTAGAATTATATATCGAATTTAAAATTAACAAAATATACACGGTGCCTCGTTAAAAAAAAAAACTTTTTATACCCTCTGTGTCTACACATATAGGTATATAAAAAAACTTTGTATCCTACGTAAGAAGGCTGTGTAAAACTGGTTGTGACTTTTTTTAAGATCAACCAAAAATTAAAAAAGGCGTTCCTATTCATTTATAAAACTCACCCTGTATATTCACAGATCGCGTTTTAAACGATATTATTTAGTTGGAGTTTAAACGGTACAAATATTCCGAACACTGTGAAACAGCTTGGTGGCTTTGCCGTGTACTGAAAAAATAATACGTTAAACGTGCGTAAGTTCGGCCACCACCAGTGACCAGTTTCGTATAAATAAATCGAAGAAATAAGGATATAAAAATTCCGTTGTAAATATACCTGTAGGAATCCTTTTAATTTGATGTTGTTGAGTATTTTTTACCTTTCATGTTATTTGCAGTGAGAAATAAACAACAACGCTATTCTGAACAACTGTTTCATTGTTTTATTTGTTAAGGAAAATTATTTGTTTTTATACGACTGTATTTTATGTATTTCCAAAAAATGTCAAAACAGTTCTAATATTGTCAGGTATCGGTGATTTTAGAGGAAAATCCTCGGACAAGTCAACTTTATTTGTGTATTCTTTCATCCCAGTGGCGGCCGGTGGAATTTGACATGTTCGTATTTTCGTGAGGAGGCATGGGACCCACACCATAATTTAGGGGTAATTACTAGACCTACGTAGAAGGCTATAATGGTAAAAAATCTTCAGGAAAAACTCCCGAATTTTTTTTTTCAAAAATGGCTGCCTCCGGGCAGATCTTGAAACTGCTTACAAAATATTTGCGAAATATTTTTTTTCAAAATCACCCAGTAAATACATTTTTTTTTTGTACTTGTGATTTGACATTTTGAGACCTGTAAAAGTTATGGTAATTTAAATTTTTATTTCAACCCATTTTGTTTGTTAGATTTTACAATTGTATTTTAGAATACAAAAATCACAAGTACAAAAAATGTATTTACTTGGTGATTAAAAAAAATATTTCGCAAATATTTTGCAAGCCGTTTCCAAGATCTGCCCGGAGGCAGTCATTTTTTTCAAGTCAAGTTTTCCCTGAAGATTTTTTGCCATTATAGCCTTCTACTTAGGTCTAGTAACCACCCCCTAAAACATGATGTGGGTCCCATGCCTCCTTACAGAAATACGAGCATGTCAAATTCTACCGGCCGCCACTGCTTCATCCTTATACGGACTCTATGACCGTAAATAAATGGATGCAAATAAAGTATGGTTTCAAATTATGTCTTGTCATTTTCTGTTGTCCATGTGTAATTATTCACTCTGTACAAATGTATTTACAGTTAAAAAATATATCAGTAATAACAGACGATGATATGCTGTGTGTATATCGTACTTGTAATCTCTTATCAGTGTACAAATCAAAATCTGCTGTATCATCTGCTGGAGGTCCACCACATTTAACGTTCTTAACCGTTGCAGTACTATTAATTTTAATTGATATTGCGGGCCTTTTTTTGTAACTTCGGCAATTAAAAGTCAACCGACATTCACTTAAAATATTAATGCAAGAAATTTTTTTACAAAAGTCGGAAGAAAAAAGCAAATTAAAGGTTAAATATTCGACCTTCCCTTGTTATCATCATCGGGTTCAATGAAAACACACTTTTACTGATTTTTTTCCTTAAATCCTTGGATCTCACAAAAAAATCCCGAAATAGGACAAGTTTAAACGAAAAAAAAAAAAAAAAAAAAAAAAAAAAAAAAAAGAAAACGTGGAACTGGAAGCCATCTAATTGGCTCAAGTTTAAGGCCATTATCAAAAATTAAATACGAAACACAAAAACTAAAATGCTTCAGAAATTATACTAGCGACAATAGAAAAATACTAGCGACAGTTTTCAAAATGATGACGTGATGAGTGATGACCATGGTCAATACAGGTATCTGGCTGCAAATATATCGATTTAAATACTTGTTCGGCCTTTTATGACACGATCGACTTTTATGATCTATATGGCCTTCATGACCAATATGACCTACATGCCCCGTATTAATTTTTATGACTTCATTATGACCTGTATCGCCTACAAAACCTATACATTTTTTTAATTTCTTCTGCCATTTTATTATAATCACCCAAATGTCAAAAAAATATTTCGCCCTATTTTGAATACTTCCCCTGTTAAGCTAAACTTCCCTCTCAGCCTCCCACACTCCATCCTATTAAGCTAAAACCCTTTACATTTACAGACGCTTGTTATGTTGTACATGTGTATCAAATTTGAAGAGCATAGTTTTGTATTGAATTACCTGTAGACAAAGAAACCCCCATTTATCTCCTAACCCCTCAACCTATTGACTTTAACCCCTTAATCCCGTTCTTGAGTTATCGTGTACACAAAAAAAGTTAACCCCATAAACAGAGAGACAGACAGAAACGTTTTTTTTTCGCTTAAACTTACAGTCCTGACGTTTCGAAAATGTTAGGTCTATTTAGATAATATTAATATCTGAAAAAAAAATTCAGCGAAATATCACAATGGCTTCTTGGATTATTAAAATGACTTGCTTAAAATCTTATTAATTATCATTTTGTTACTAATTGAATTTAAAAGAAAATTGAACTCTTTTGGGTACTCCTGTATTATTACAACTAATTCAACTTCGTGGAATAAAAGCTTAAATAATTAGTTTTTTTTTTGTTCATTATTTATCGAATACCTCATCCTTAACAGCAAAACAGCGTGGCAATACACATTTCCGATCAAGGCGAAACAACATTCCCAGTAAAAGAGACCAAAATTTCGCGCGGAGTATAATAAAAAAAAGCGTCTGCAGCTCTAGAACAGTTAACTTAAAGGTCGGTCCGTTAAACTAGGTAAATGACTCGCGTGGTAAAAAAATTAGCCGTTCAACTCAGTCCTCCGTGACAGTAAAGAAGAGTATCCGATCGAATATCGATCCGGATCGATAAAAAATCGATCCCAGTCGCCTTTGGATCGAAAAAACCACGGACGAGTCAAGGGCAACAAAAAAAATCGTCATACCGACAATCACGTTCGTGTGCAATACGTTATGTAAAACAATTTTCGGCAAATGTATTTATAGGTAGTTTTTTTCTTCGTTGGCGAACCGCAAGAAATTAATAATGTGGTTTTTGATTCAGCCGTTTAATTGGTTCGATGCGGAGAAATGAAATGTATTTATAGCGTTCTCCGGAAAGTAAAAAAAACTCGAGAAAAACTGGACGTATTCGGCGCTAAATAACAGCGAGGAGAAAAAAAATCTTATCGCCTAGTCAATCTCGGGAGTTAAGGCTTCGTACACACTGACCACAACACGAACAGGAACGAACGAAGTTTTGTTCGACGAACATGAAAGATCATTTGATGGATAATTCGGACCCTTAATTGGTTCGATGCGGAAAAATAAAACGTCATACTGAAATGTAAAACCGCGCAACTGAACGGTTTTTTCAGGAAGGACAAATAATCTTTTCTTTGTAAAGCAGAATGACATATATTTTAAAAGAATAGCCACATCTACTAACGAGGCATTTTTTAATACGCTTTTATCAAATTTTAACTTGTAATATTCGTATGTATAAAATTATTCGGATACCAACTTTTTGAAGGTTGCTTAAATTCGGATAATTTTTGTATTACAGTATTGATTGTTTTTTTGCCTCCGATAGGATTACAGCTTGTGAAATTCTGCGTCTAATAAGCCCAAGTTGATGTCGATTGTGTGAAAAATTATCGTTAAAAAATGAGTTTTCAAAAAATTGTGAATAACGCCGAAAATATTAAATTCGATGTTCTTGGACTGGATATTAAAGACAAATCTTCAGAGTATCGACTATATCGACTACTATAGAACTATATCGACAATTATCGGAGTTACAAGGTTTTGCATCTCAACCAACGATACGTGTATGTCGTTCTCCGGAAAGTAAAAAAAAACTCGAGAAAAATTGGAAGTTTCAGCTCTAAATAACAAGAGGAAAAAACTTATCGCGTAGGTAATCTCGATCTAAGGCTTCGTACACCCTGATCGAAAGTCAACTTGGGGATCTAAGGCTTCTTGCACACTGATCAAAACACGATCAAAGAAAAAAATATATATATATAATTCTCGATTCCAATTTATAGTCCACTAAATGTAATTGCCTTTAAAGTAGCGGATGAATTGTATTTCAAATACAATTCACTCATTCTAGATTAAATTGCACACTTCATTTTGTATATGGTATTATAAATATATTAATAACATCTGATATTTTAAACAGTGTTATAAATGAATGGCATCATAGTTGTTAGTAAGTGAACAAGTTGATGGGCAACATTTTGAGCAGTTGTTACAACAAAATTGATAAAGTTAGTTTTTTTTCCTTTTTCTTTTTTTTCTAAATGACATTAAAAATATACCATTCCATAAAAAAATGGTGAAATCATGAATTTTGATATAGTATGTCGTGAAATTCTCTGCGAAACATGTTTAAAGTATACATGATTTAGTTTTTAATCTGTTTTAAAGTATTAGTTCTTCAGTGAGCAAACAGCCTTAGCAGCAAGAATAAAAACAGAGATAGATCAACAGGAAGAACAGTTTCCGTATTATGGTAAACTTTCTGAACTTGAGGTTATAATGGTTTATAAGTAAAGATGGCATACGGCAACACATAGGCAACTCGGTAGCATGTGATGGGGGTCACCTTAATTTATATTTATTTCAGTAGTCCCATCATAGTTGGGGCTGAATGTAGCCGAATACTTGAATATTGTTTTTTAAATGAAATTTGAAATGTTGAATAGTGCGACATAATTTCATAATAAACGATGGCAAACGTGCGAAAGACTACTACTTACTTTCGTGTTTATTACTCTTATGATGCGTACGCCTCTGTGGAGTGTCTCATTTCTGCCAAGCTTATTTATAAGCATTAAACACATTTTCCGGCATGTTATTGTTGAAATTATCAAGGTAAACATAATTTCGTATTGAAGAATGGAGTATATTTAATACATTAACCGTGTAATGTAGTTAATCTCATGTCCTCGAAGTCAATTTAGTGTGTACATATGTAATTAAAGAATCTACATATAACATATATATAAAGAATATCCTTACATTTTCTGCTATAAAAATTTTCTGTACATGTACATGATAATTGATTGCGGAAATTACATAGAAAACCTATGTATCCACATTCTACAATTACTCACATTTGAGATATACAAATACATATTTATTTAGTTCTGTTTTGCAACACAGCTTTTTGTATCTTTTTGGTGAGTTAAAAGCCAAAATTGAAATTTGCAAACTGAATACTTATGGAATACCTGTAACTAATTAATCTAAAAAAATATGGTTAGTTCCCATGCCATGCTGCATTATATAATTGAAATTCTACGGACTTTACTGATCCATATAAGGTTAAACTAGTTTACAGGTAAATAATATTACGTACTATTTCTAAGAAACAATGAACGTGTGTATGTATACAGTGATTTCCTAAAGTAGTGGATAAAATCGTCACTCTTTGATAGGGGTGTTGAATTTTATTGGCCACTTGCCAAAAGGATATGACGTAATCGATATCTTTGTTAAGGGGTTATACTACTCAGGCGCACTGAAAAATGAAGCTTTTTTTGGTATTTTTTTTCGATACCTATGTAATGGATCAAAATGAAATTTTGACACCTGATTCTGTTGGTATTAATGTATGCAAAGGTATTTTTTTATTTATAATAAAGTTACAAAATGGCGTTATAGCTCATAGTAAAATGAAATAAAATTTTTATGGAGGAAGAAATTGGCGTGCGCTGTAGCAGTCTTCGTACAACTAGGTACTTAGAAACAAAAACATTTTTTTTTCTTAATCTTACATTAGTTTTTCTTTGGAAGTACCCAGGTTTTTATTTATTTTTTTGAAAATTCGCATATTCACATCAATTTTAATTTGTTTTTCATTTTTTTCTTAAAAAAACCTATCTTAAATTGTTTACTGCAAATCTAATTATTTATCAATCGGAATGTGTGTACTTCCATAGATAATCTATATAAGCTACAATTAAAATTTCAAGTCTATCGGATAAAAACTGAGCCAGCTATGTTGTACGTCAATTTGAAAAACACAGTTTCGAGAAAAACGCGTTTAAAGTTTGAAAACGTATTTAATCATATAATATACCTACGGCTATTGTAGCGTCCTATTAGCTTCTCTAAGATTGAATAACGCCATCTCTATATATATTTCGAGAACGTATAACTCATTTGTATCGACGAAAACTACTAATAAAACTATAATAATACAGCAAAGTGGCTTTTTAGAACGTTCCGGACCGCTGAGACGTGTTCGGAAAATAAGCTCTAAATTTTTTTTAAAAGCTTGCCCCCCAAAACTCTTTTTGAATATCATTCTTACATAGTTTTTTGCATTAGAAAACAAAAATAAATAGAAATGGGAAAACAATTTGCTGGGTAGTATAACCCCTTAATGACAACACTTATTTTTTAAAACGGAATTGGAAAGAGCACTTTTTTCACGTACAGTAACGTAATTATCGACGTATTAGGGCTAGAACAAAATTCTCGGATACCGACCGTCTTCCAGGCGGCCGCGTATATCGGTATCCCGTATTCCAGGTGGCCGCGGCCCAGCGTTGGCAACTCGGTAGATGGCGATTATGTTGCAAGGGCCATAAAATTATAGTATGTAGGTACTTACCAAAAAATGATCGTACATCAAATTCACAATCGTCGAACATTAAAAAAGTATTAAAATACTCTGATACATTACAATTGTGAACACCATATTGAAAATGAGTTTTAACAAATATTTTAATGTATATGTATATGGAATGTAACTTTAAATCTTGCAAATGTACCCACCGTGGATAATGAAGTAATGTAGATTAAAAATTTATTTTTTGAATATTCAAAATTACTTTTTTACAGGATTTTCAACAAAAAAATAAAGAACAGTAATTTATTTATATGACATTGGCAATCAATTGCATTAGGAATCCAAAAAAATTACATTGGGGTTCCCGGTAAATAGCGACACCTCGTGTCGCTGCATATGCTTATATACATATTTCGCCTAAATTTCAATTTGAACATAATTTGCTACCTTTTTCGAAATTATAGTAGATTAAAGCATTATCGTACACATGCTATGTTACATAGTACAAGCTGCCTAATTATAGCACATGTACTATAATTATGTTACGGTTGCCAACGTTGCCGCGGCCCGGCCAGCGTGGCGGGGGCCGGGGCGACTGCGACGCGAAACAGGTTCCGTATTTATTTAGTCCTTTGAAGGTCGCGCGCCTGTAACTGTGCATTACTGATTGTTATACTTACATAATTGATATTATAACGATGGTTAAAAACGCCAGCCCCATTTGCTTATCAATTAAAAAAAAATGTGCAGGGTTTTCCAGATTTAAGTGTTAAAGCTACCACTGTGTACTATCAAATATGCAAGTGTTACTTACATGTTTACAGAAAAGGATAATCAGGCGTATGATGTATCATTTGCCGTTATTTATAAGACCGTTGTTAACAGCTTCAGCCAATAGGAAACTGGGATTATTTAAAAATGGTAATCCTGATTAGACTAGAATATATAACATTACTGTTATAAATAACGTCAAATGATACATCATAGGCCTGAATGTGAAAAGCACGTAAAGTCGCTAAAACACCGAGAAAATAAAAGAAATGGAATCCCAAGAAGTGAATTCCTATATGAGGACGACGAGGTGTAACAGATGCGGGAAAAGTAAGAGAAAACAATATTACTTAGTAAGCCACTATTTATTCACTGCAGCATGCATGCTCAAGTTCGACCCTGGCATGTACCATTTGGTTCTAGCCCTAGTATGTATGTCACAGTGTGCACCGTTGACATCCCTATAGTGCGCAAGACACAAGGGGTTTCGAAATTATCAGTTTTCTACATCATTTAATATGAAATTTGTCAATTTTAATTGATACTGTTGAATAACGTGCCTACATGATGCTTAAAAAAAATTGAAGACAGTGTTAAAGAAAGGCAATTCATTTTTTACGTGTCCGAGCGATTTTTCTGAAAAAAAATCCGCGTCGATTTTATCCATTTCATCCACTGTATAATTTGTAAACAAAAAAAACTGCAGTACAACCACATTTTTTTAAGAACTGCTTACATTCATTTAACTAATTCATTATTTACTATTAAACGAATAATTATGTAGATTATATATACGATCATCGTCTACATCATTTATATGTAATACATGTCATAACACACGACTATAGTACCACATATTAATAATTTTCGAATTTATTTTCATATTCGTGGTAATAAAAAATGAAGTTATTCTGACTGACACAGATGCTTGCAACACGTGTATCAATTAGGTGCTTTTCCAATAAGTTTTCCTTCACACACGAAAACAAAACACGAGTCATCTTGATCATGTAATTATTTCTAATTGGGCTATTATTGTAGTTTTTTTTTTCAAGGTACATGACACCATATAATTTGTGGCAAAAAAATTTACAGGCCACGTGGACGGATTTATCCAGAACTTTTTGAAACTAAGAACTTAATTATTAAGGATGAACCCAATAATTTATAATTGTCATCATTATTTTGAATACTATAATTATTATTTAATTGAATATGTAAAGCAGATTTCTCTTGGAAAAAATTGTAGTGGATCTCTTTAAGTTTAGCTTTAACTTTGATATACCTTTTTAAAACGTTATGGTGAAGTTGAGTTTTAACGATTTATATCAAAATTGAAGCTAAAACTTCATAACAATTTACTCATACAGGTATACATACCATCAAATAAATCAAATTCATTAGCGAAAATGTTGTGTCATTAAAAGTAATTCGTTTTCTATAAGAAACTGTTTTTTACTACATATAACCGTATTTTGCCATCAAACAAGCTGACATTTGTAAACACCGCTAGTGTACACATGTAAAACCAACAATAACCAAAACGAAAATTTGATTTAAAAATGAGCGTTCAAACAGTTACTCTTAGATATTTTCATGTTTTCATATCCGTTTTTCAACAACTATTGTCACAGCACACTAATAATTTCAATTCTGAATAGTTTCCTTGGGTAGGGGTTCCAATGACTGCCTTGAAGCCTTCAAGATTTGAAGTTTCAAGGCAGTTAAGTAGTCTTGAAGCTCTAAAAACTGAAACCATGGCACGAGAAACTGTCTAACACTATTTGTCTTTCAATTCTGAATAGTTTCCTTGGCTAGGGGGTTGCAACGACTCATTTGAAGTCTTCGGTTTGAAGTTTCAAGGCAGTTGTTGCCTTGAAGCCCCAAAACTGGAGCCATAGGCACGAGAAGCTGTCGAACAATATTTATGTTTGAATTTTGAATTGGCTAGCGTCTTGAAGCCTTCGGTTTGAAGTTTCAGTTGCTTTGCAGCTTTAAAATTGGAACAATCAGCAAGAGTTATCTTGAAGTTTTAAAACTGAAACTGAAATTCTGAATAATTTCCTTGGCTAAAATTGATGCGTTGTTTTTTTAAAATTGATGTTTAACTTCTTGTATTATCCCCATTCCATTGTACTGATGAAGGGATAGTTAATACCCTTATACAACAAAGTTGTATGCAGTTTCTTTCTTGGGTTCGTCACGATTTTTTCTTGATATCTTGACATTTCGACTCACTACATATTTCAATTCTAGCTCTATACTAGAATATATCTTAATGTTACTACAATATAAAAAACAATCGATTTTTAATCGACTTCATTTAGTTTCTTCTTAATGTATCTTATTTAGCGATTCTAATATTCGTTTCAGTATTACAATACTAGCGGACAGTCGTGTGACCTTAACCATAATTTAAACAGCATGATTTGTAAGTTTGACCGTATACCTTTCATGTATTTGTAGAAAAAATCATCGGGATCATACCACGAGTCCAAAGTCGAACCTCATGCGAATAAGAGCAATTACTATCCAAGCAACATTCAATACGAGACTTTCCGCGCAATCGATAATTTGCATTTGTAAGGAGTTGGAATAATTGATCGGCTTTTTTTCCCTAAATTACCATTATCCATGAGTGCAAAGAAGCGATGCACTGAGGAATTAGTTGTATTCATGTTTATAGATTATCACTTAAATTTTATTGGAACGTGGATTTTAAGACTATAAATCTATTAATATTATTATTATGAAGTTTCTGTGAAATGTATTCGATTTTAAGAATTTTGTTAGTTGTTTTTCTAGTCGTTTCACACCCAGCCTTTATGCATTAGTTAACTCTAATACAATAATATTATGACAATCGATGTATTAACATACAGTCATGGACAAAAGTTTGCATACAGTGGACTATAATATTTTAAATGAAACGTTTAGTAACACACAATAAGTAAATAAATAAATAAAAAATAGTTAAAATAATATGTAAATGCTAAAAAGGTAGCTAAAATAAATGTTTGTTTTTTTAAAGCACAGATCTGTTAAGTGGATCTAATTAGTAGAACCCATAGGTTAATGATAGATTCCAAGTTACATAGATAACATAGAGTAAAACAATGGTTAGCGATAATCCTATTGGTTAGTGGCTTCTGTGACATAATGTTGGCCACGTCTACTCTCGACAATTTCCATGACAATTCGTTCGTTCAATTGTTAACATCTATCGATATGATAGTCCAATATTGTCAGATCCGGGCTTCTCGGCGGCCATAAAATGGGACCATCCCTTCCTATCCAGTGTTCATTAAATGCGGAATTGAGCCGATTACGGACAGTAACGGCATGATGAGCAGGGCACCCATCTTGTTGGAAAAACATTCTCGTTCGATAACTTAAAGGAAGTTCATCAAGTTTATCAGTTAAAACATTTTGTAGTATCTCCAAATATGTATTACGATTTAAATTTTCTTTGAAAAAATATGGACCAATAATGCCATTTGTATATGAAACCGCACACCACACATTAACTTTTTTGAAATATTGTCTTCGACAAAAAATAGTAAAGTGGGGATTTGTTTCAATCCAATACCGGTAATGCTGAGGTGTGCCTCAATTTTGGTTTAATCCGGTTCTGCTTGAAAATTCTCTGTAAATGCGATTTACTTATTTCAGTTTCAATTGCCCTTCTTCTAAGTGATAATCTTGGAGCTTCTCTCACAGAATGGAGGGCAAGAACTGAAGCAGCATCATCTTCATTCCACCATTTTTTTTGATTTTTGTCTAAAACAGAGCCTGTTTCTAAGAACTTGGTCACCAACTTCTTCGCTCCGACATTAGAAATGCTAACTTCCGGGTATTTTTCGTTAAATTTATTAATAACAACACAATAGCACTCTTCCCCAGTTCCGTAGCATTGAATCAAATAAATTCTTTGTTCTAGAGTCAACATTATAGCATATAAATAGTAGCAAAATGACGAAGATTCGATTTGAAGTTATACTGACTTAGTAGTTGTCAGCAGCTGTCAGTGATATCTTGCAATGAAATCCGTCTACTAGAATTTTTTAAGTCCAAATTATGAAGAAAAATTGTATTATCTGGAGAACCGTTTGATATTATATGAAAAGTAATTTGCGTTTTGGGGGTTTGAAATCAAGCAGGGCAAATCATCAAGAGTGACTTTTTCTGAGAAATCAAAAACACAAAATGTTTTCCTCTTTTAAACTCGATCCGGGGATATACTGTATATATATATTTTAAAGTTTTCTCGCCAAAGTGTACTTAATATAGAGACATCCAAAAAAAACGTCATCAAAGTTGGCCGAGAAAAAAATACGTATTTCTATTCTTAATGGAATTTATAACCTTATTTACTTGTCAAGACGGTCACATCGTATGACATACATTGTTTATTTTACAAATTGTAAGTCACTTGTCAAAAGTTTGACATAACCAAAAATCTTAGACATGACCGCTATTTCCATCTCTCTCGTTCATAGCCAGAGTTGATGACGTTTTTTTTGGATGTCTCCATATTTAAGGAAAAGGAATGCTAGCACTTCTAGGTTTACTATGGCAGCACCTTAAAGAGTGTCATAAGGTAAAAAAATCTAATTATTTAATAATAAGATAACCACAAACTGCCTGTATTTGCCTGCTGTATTTGCTTTAATAAGGTTACTTTATATCAATTTTTTATAGAACTAATTTTCAATACTTGCGTATCAACAAAAAACGACAACCAACGCAAATCAAAATCATTAACAAGCGCTGTCAACAAAGATCATAACTCATAAATTTGGTCAGGCTCCCAATTCGAGTCAATGGAAGTTGTTTTTGAATACCAAACCGAGCTATTTTTACATAAAATACGAATATATATTAATAGGTCTGACTTACTTTGCCTATGAGATAGCACGAGCAGCTGTTCTGGTCGAGCACTTACCTGGAAACAAATAAAAACGCATTAAACATTTAGTTTATCGCAAATATGCTGGAAAAACATTAAACCAAAATTAACATACAGCATATTAACAGAATGATCGTAAACACAAACATTTTTCTTGTTTACTTCTTACAGGTAGCAAGGGAAAAAGATTATAATCCGCGGTGAAAGAACAATGTTAAAAAAATGGCTTTTTTGGCCCCTCAAGACAAAAGCATGAAACTAGTATTTTTATGCTCATTTTTGGGTGCTGAATACGAATCATTTATTCATTTTGCCCAAAAATGACGGGAACACCCTCTAACCAACTCCTATAGGGGGGGGGGGAGGAAAAATAACTAAATAGTAAAATGAGCTTGAATAAATATATGAAATTAGCATTAACAATTTTAGATTTAGTAATAAATTATTTTCTTTACAAAATCAAAACTATTTTTTATACTGAGAAATAAACGGAACTTGTTTGAATTAGAAATAATTAAGCATTGAAAGAAAATCAGTGTTAATTCCGTTATCAGAAAACTCGATGTCACTCAAAACTCATACAAAACCTAGTTTTCTAATGATTTATTTTATAGTTGGTTAAGCACCTCTTATATACCTAAATATAGACCTATAAATCTATATAGACCTAAAAAGTCATTTCATTTGCGAGAATAATTTCAGTACAAAGTTGTCGAAAAAGCGCCAAGTTACACTTTTCAATAAAAAGCGTTAATTAAAGTTGATTAAAGTTGTTTCAATAAAAAATAAATTATATTATTCAAACTAGTACACAAATAATAAATTGCACAAACAAACCATTTATCCCTTTTTCACCCCCATACAGGGGTTGGTTAGAGGGTGTTCCCGTCATTTTTGGGCAAAATGAATAATTGATTCGTATTCAGTACCCAAAATGTGCTGTATAAAAAATACAGCACTAAAGCAGAAACTAGTATAAAAATACTAGTTTCATGCATTTGTCTTGAGGGGCCAAAAAAGCCATTTTTTTAACATTGTTCTTTATATATTTTTAGCTCTAATTGTTCTGATGATTCTCATTTTGTCTTTGTAAAGCTTACAAAGACAAAATGAACAAAAAAGAAAAGCACTTATATTATGAGTAATTATAATGTCGAGAATTCGCAAAAAAATTGTACCATATGGAAATCTTTTTTTTCAAAGCTGTCTGTATCATAATTAAGATCTGCTGCAATTTTAATCAAAAAATAATCAAACACATTACAGTGGCGGCTGGTGATAAAGGGCACAGGGGCACGTGCCCAGCCCAATTTTCAATAGAAAAT
Organism: Aromia moschata; assembly: GCA_029963805.1. NCBI lineage: Eukaryota > Metazoa > Arthropoda > Insecta > Coleoptera > Cerambycidae > Aromia > Aromia moschata. The sequence continues at coordinate 460,486 of JAPWTK010000234.1, forward strand.
ATTTCTTTTGTGTTAATTTACTAGAAATTACTGTTATAATAATATCAATTAATTGTATACGACAAGCTATTCATATTCTAATTATTATTCCTTTTATATCACAAATAAAGATTTTTATCACATATATATGACAGACTATCGATCGAGCATCGAGCCACCGTAGTCTGAATTCGCATCGAGCCACCATAGTCGCATTTCGCGCGTGGGCGAGGGCACACAGTTTTTAATTTTTCGTTTTTAATCGGGCTTTTTCGATTTAACAAAACGTCGTTAAATCGTTCGAAAATCAGCTGAACGGGTCACACTTGTTGAGTGACCGTTTTTAGTTTTATTGTTTATTTTCTTCGCTGAGAAGTGTGTTTTTACTGTTTTTGATTGTGAAACGTTTAAAAATGAATTCGGTGGACTTTTTATTGACTAATAAAGATATTACATACGAGATCCGAACGGAAGTTAAACGGTTAGGAAGGCCGATACCCGTGATTATTTCCAAAACAGACGTAGGAAAATCGCGAAATTATTCACGAAATTTTAATAGTAGTGTCTACGACAGATTTAAGTGGTTCTGTGGGTGTCCTAAAAGAACCAAACTGTTTTGTTTAGTGATGGGTGGCAACCAAAGTGCATGGACTCAAAAAGGGGTGAGTGATTTAAAAAATTTAAATGAACGAGCTAAGAAACATGCTAGTTACAATGAAAAAACATTTACATAACATCTTAGATTTTAGTGTGTTGGGAAAGGTAGACATAAGGCAACAGCTTGATAGTGCTTATCGTGAAAATATAAGACGTCACAATGAAAATGTGGATAAAAAACAGACCTTTACCAGATATTTTAAACCAAATAATTAATTGTATTCAATTTTGTGAAACAAATCCGGGACTTTAATGAAAAGGCGATTAACATTTTTGTGAACAATAAGGACAGGCGAGCTGATTTCCTCTACAAATAACGGTAAGATACCTTATCAAATTTTTTTCGCATGTTGCCACATATTATTTTAATATATTTAAGCCTCAATATTCGTGACTAAATATTATTTCAAAAAAGCTACCAAATTCCAAAAATTATTCGTGTGACAGTCAAAAAATCAATGTCGTTATAAAATATTTTTTTATAAAAGAATTTTTCATTGAAATTCTGAAGTGCCAGTAAAACGCATGACCTTGAAAATTTTAAAAATTTTCGCCTGCGGCGCCATTGGCAGCTAATGTGTAATCCTACTGACACACCCTGTGCCCACCCATGTAACACACCCACGAGCAGCCACTGACACATGACCATTTTACAGCTTTACTAAGGCTGTGAAATAATTTTTCACAATTTGAAATTGATTCATACGAATTTCATAAGTTGACATGGCAACACTGAGCAACAATTACGTATTTCCCTGAAAATGCCTTCAATTTTGGTCACTGAACGACAATCTACTATAATTACATATAGCATGTAAGTATTTTGACATTTTCCGCCATCTGGTAAATATTATGTTTAATGTTACATTTTAATTTATGTCTAATGTCTAAAATGTTTTTGAATTTTTAAAAATGTATTGCCTTTACGATACATTTAAAATGATGCACTTTTTAACGCCACTAGGGTTTTCGAACAAGATAACAATGCTCTACTTTAAATAGGTTCGCCAAAAAGTACCATACGGCAATTTTTTTTATTATCAATTTTTTTCAAAAACTATCAAAGCCCTGTGCCCTTGATATTCGCAACAATTTTAACTAAAAAAGAACAATAAACATATTAGTTCTCAAACTAGCAACTCTGCCAATATGTCAATTGAAATTTGTCATACGGAAAAAATGTTGCAGTTAATAGTAAAAACATGAAAAAAAATTGGGCTTTTATTAAGATATTCTTACAAAGGTTAAAGGGTATTCGAAGTTACAATTGATCTGTCCAGTGGACTTGCATTCAGGCGGGACCTGGACTGTACGTAGTAGAGATAGCACTAAACCATAAAAGTCAGGGCCGCACTTAGTACATCACTGTGAGAAATACGAAAATATATATTTAAAAAAACACTACATGGCAACACTAAAAACATGTACGTGACATAGACGTATTTATTTTTTACTGTTGATCATACTCCTTTATGATCCTTTTGTACAAAATTTTGACGGATGTACACTGCGCTAGGTACCTACAGTGTCAGACAAAAGTTAAGCAACTAAGACAAGTTGTACATATTTAATGGTATAACACAATAAAATGTAAAAATCGGACAAAACATTTATCATATAACAGTAGGTCATATTCTTACAGGAAGTCACGTTTCAACAGAATTGTTTTATTTGGCACACTAGTAAGAGATATATCAAATCAACAGTTATGATGGCTATAAAAGAGTGACAAAGTTAAGCAAATTGTATTAAATACAATAATATTAATAGTCTATTACATAGCCTTTATGTTTAATGACTTCAGCACACCTTTGGGGCATAGACTCAATCAACTTCTGAATAGTAAGCTGTGGTATCTGTGTCCACTCTCGCGACAAAGCCTCATACAATGCTTCAATATTGGAGTACCTGTTGTTATCCCGAATTCGACGGTTAACAATCTCCCACAGATTCTGAATAGGATTGAGATCTGGGTATTTGCGAGGGCCATGAAAGTACTGTTGTCCACGAACCATTGTTTAACGATATTTGCAATGTGCTTTGGATCGTTGTCATGTTGTTATATCCAACGGAGAGGCATTTCCTCATCTGCAAAGGGTGACATGACGTGTTTTAAAATATCCAGGTATTGAAAACGATCCATAATACCCGTTATTTTAAGCAGCGGTCCCATACCATTGGCCGAAAAACAATCCCACACAAGATCACTCCCACCTCTATGTTTTACACACTTACGGTAATAATGAGGGTCTAACCGCTTGGATGCCATACGCTGCATACCATCAGAATCTATTAAATTAAATTTAGATTCATAACTGTGATGAATCACTGACGTCATCGCTGTGATGAATCTAAATTTAATTTAATAGATTCTGATGGTATGCAGCGTGTATGGCATCCAATATATAAGTAAGTATGTAAAACATGGCGGTGGGAGTGTTCTTGTATGGGGTTGTTTTTCGGCCAATGGTATGGGACCGCTGTGCATAAAATAACGGGTATTATGGATCGTTTTCAATACCTGGATATTTTAAAACACGTCATGTTACCCTTTGAAGAGGAGGAAATGCCTCTCCGTTGGATATACCAATATGACAATGATTTAAAACACACTGCAAATATCGTTAAACAATGGTTCGTGGACAACAAACTTACAGTACTTTTATGGCCCTCGCAATACCCAGATCTCAATCCTATTGAGAATCTGTGGGAGATTGTTAACCGTCGAAATCGGGATAACAACAGGTACTCCAATATTGAAGCATTGTATGAGGTTTTGTCGCGAGAGTGGACACAGATACCACAGCTTTACTATTCAGAAGTTTATTGAGTCTATGCCCCAAAGGTGTGCTGAAGTCATTAAACATAAAGGCTATGTAATAGACTATTAATATTATTGTATTTAATACAATTTGCTTAACTTTGTCACCTCTTTTATAGCCATCATAACTGTTGATTTGATATATCTCTTACTAGTGTGTAAATAACATAATTCTGTTGAAACATAACTTCCTGTAAGAATATGACCTACTGTTATATGATAAATGTTTTGTCCGATTTTTACATTTTATTGTGTTATACAATATGTACAACTTGCCTTAGTTGTTTAACTTTTTGTCTGACACTGTAAATCCCATTGTGGTACATGGGAGTTTTACGCGAGTAACAATTTGTAACAGTTATTAAAATGTGCGAAATTTTTGTTTTGGTTACCTGTACCTGAAGAGGGCAAAGGATAATACTGACGTCACCTGTCAATATGTGTTTACGCCTGCATTTAATAATTATTGATTTCCTTGAAATAAGTTGCTAAATTCACCATATCATAGCTAGAGGTCTCTAGGAGTGTGTTTGTGGAATAAATTAACAAAAACTAGAACACTTTTTTATGAAAAGAAAAAAGGTCAGTTGCTGGAGATAATATATATAGATATATGAGAATTTTTCGGTGGTTACCTAGAGATATACTGTTGAATTATTGCATTAGAGTTGAATTATTGCATTTTTTTTTCTTCGGATTTACATATTGGTATAATATTATAATATAATATTATTCCTCATCCTCCTAAACCCCCACACCAGACCATCCCGTTGGATATTATTGTTCTGTGGCAGTCTTTGGTCTTTGGGGGCACTTACTGGTGAGTAAATTCCATGTCTTGGTGATTTGTAATACCCATAATGTACAGTCCATATTTTATTGATTTTAGATACCAGTCTGTGTTGGTTTAATAATCAACAATATGTAATAAAAATGTAATAACATCTTATAACACGTAAACCAATGAGGTTTACTGTAGCTTTTATTTGTTTGCGTGTATGAATGTGTTAAAAGTTGATCTAACCTCCATATTTGTCTTATGTTTATGAAACTTATGATAGGTCATGCACATAAAAGTTACTATTTTTATAATTTCCACACCAAAATAAATTATACCTACGACAATCGTGGTTAGCTTTGCTCGCGAGATACTTCCTAGGCTAACTAGACACAAATGTTTATTAATGTCTCTCGTACGCGCTGTTGAGCGGAACGCTATGGAAAGGCGGTGTTTTTGTCTTCGCGAATGAGATCTATATATAGACAAGTCCACAATGACGGTGCAGAAATGCCAGAGAACGGGTACTGCAACTAAATAGCCACCGTAATCTAACGCTATCGGAATTTAAGCAATAAAGTAACGTTTGCAGTAATTAAGCGGGACTTTTTTTTAGAATTGTTTGTGTTAAAGTGTATGAAGGTTTGAAACGGCCGGTAAATTGATGTAAACCAATCGAGGGATCGGATAAACATTTTCCAATGGATATGTGAGAATAACACTGGGGAACAATTTTTAACTCAATTTCTGTTGATTTCGATTTTTTAGCTGTTTTAGACTAAAATCGGCATGCTGATATCAAAACTGTATATTTGTCTTCTTCACACGTCAGCCTTTTTCTTTATCTACACCTTTATGAATCACATAACTCCTGGTTCAGTACCACTCTATGTCAAATAGAGCAAAATTTTTCAGAGTGGGAAGAAATAGGACGTCCCACTCCTATTTTTTAACATTAATCTTCTTCGATTGGCGTCGGGTGAATGACGTGATGACGCCATAACAGACCAGTGACATGTCAGTCAGCCATCTTGCTGACTTCCCGGAAAATCTTGGTTCTTGGTTCAGTTAGTGATGAACAGGGTGAGAGATTTCACAAAGATTTTAAGGTTATAGAGGCACGGTATCAAGGTAGATGGGATGAACACATGATGGCTGACTATTGTTGGAGCATCAAGAGTGAATGTCCACAAATTAAACACTCCAGAAAAAAGCTATACGCGAAAATTTTTACCTTGATATGTATGTATACCATTTGGTAATTTATTTATTTTTATTTTGTATGAAAATAATTTAGCAAGCAGGAACTATATATAGCCTTTATATGAATTAAAATATTCTTTCTGAACAGTATATTTGGTAAGCTTTCCCTTTATTTCCCTTTCTGTGTACATTTTTCATGACTTTTGAGAAAAAGCAAGGGTATCCTGTAGCTTAAAAAGTTGATGTGATAGACAAAAACAGCTGTTATTTTTGGATTCAGAGGCCAAAAATTAGCCAAAAAACAAGTGTCAGATTAAAGACAACAAAATTACTGTTCCCCTGTATAATATAGTCAACTTAGAGAGAATAACGAATTCTCGTTTTGATAATTCGTCCAGTTCATTCCCTACCTGCAAAAAAGTTTCCAATAAAAAACTACATACATATTTACAAAACAATTGCAATTTGTTGTCTTCTACAAAAATCGCTGTCTGGGAGTTACTGTACATTCTTATGTACTTCTCTTTGATGGACTGTAAATAATTTCTTGTATTCTGGAAAAAGTCTTTATTTTAGTATTAGAAAATAGTTTCTACATGACATTTCTCGTCGCTATCGACAATAATTTCCTTGACAACTGAATGAAAAAATAAAACCTAATAACTAAATATATGATGCCGGAACAGTTAGTTACCATATTAATTACTTAATTTCTTCGTTAATCTGGAGCAGGTAAAATATGTATAGTCCTTCTAATTTTAATTGAAAATGATAAATACGCCTGGGGAACAAAAAAAGCGGTGCAACTTTATGATTCCATGGGCGTGCATATATCTTTTATAAATTCGAAAATTGTGAAATAATTTTTTTCATTCAAATCAATATAGGAGATTAAAATTAGCCTGCATACAAAACTCTTAATATTTGTAATATAATTTGCTGTAAATAATGCTCATTTAGCCAGACAATCTCAAAAAATTGTGTGTTAATAAACCTAGCTGAAATACACGTCACTGGCGCCTTAAACACGTAGGATTTCTAAAGTCGTAAATCATTTTAACGATTTCGTAAAAATTTTATGGCACAGTGGACCGAATAAGTATTTGGATGTATTACATATAAAGCAATCCTATAGTATAAAGGTCGGCATTTGCTGGTGCATTCGCGGCATCGCGTTGCCGGCTCTTCAAAATTTTCTTAAAGTATAGTAACATACATAAAGTTGTTATAATTTATAATTATTTTTTCCAGCAATTTTAAACGCTTTATTTTAATGCTAACTAATACATTTATCTAATCTATGTATTTTTTTTAAATATTTCCAAACTAGCTTTCTAAGAACGTCACGAACTAACAGTTTACTGAAGTATGAAGTATACTTGTATAGTGAGCTTAGCAATTTTAGAAAATATATCTGACAACCTTGCTTTTTTCTACCTATTTTCAAGTTAGAATGGAAATAGAGTACTGCAACAGCTACATAGATGCCAGTCAACCAGCAGCAATAGCTAATACCCATATACCCAAGACCCAGACTGTGATGGACTTAACGGAAGATAATTTTTAATTGTTATTTGTGGATTCTCGAGGCTATGCGACAGCTAGAACGACGTCCACAGACTGACAGGTTTTCCTTCCAGAGCAAATGAATATCATATGGACGATTTACGTCAATAGATGTCATTTCTACAATCACCTACCCAAGTACGACAGAAACTTCAACAAGTATTACAGACCAATCCAGGATTTATAACTGTTTCGTGCACCGAACGACTTTCAAGAGTATCTATATACATAAATATCCATTATTTTGCTATTTCCCCGTTACTTCTGTAGACACGGAACGTTCATTTTCTCTGTACAAGTTACGTTCACCGAAAGAAGACGTAATATAACTCATATGGAACATATTGCCATTACACCTCAGCACTATTCACAGAACGTAAGGAGTGAAAATGTACCCACCTATGCAGCCTTTGAAAGGTTTTGTCACTGGATATTTAGTATTTGTGACGAAGAGTTAAAAGTATTTGTTTCGTGTTACTTTGCGGAGTTGCATTTGCCAAACAGCTCTCGAACATATTATTTTCTACCCATCACTTTCCTGCCCCCTTTAACTTTGTTATGATGCATTTATAAGGGAAGGCACTAGGTAGGTAATTGTACAGTCATCAACGAAAGTCATCCGTTGATGACTGTACACCCACTTCCGAAAATACACCCAAGTCCGAAAATATTAAATTGTCTTCAAACTCCATGGACTCATATTAAAGGTAAAACTTCAGAGTATTTATCTCATTAATTGTCCCATTTTGGAAAAAAATTCCGACATGATAAAATCTTAAATTTGAACCAAAAATATAACGGAAATTCAAAAAAGCCCTGCATACACATTACTCTAACAAATATTAAGGATTAACATCCCTCTAGAACGCCCTGTGTTTTATTAAAATTCAGGAACAGCGATTTTTTTACGAAAACGATAGTAAGGATGGTGGGATTTTGAATTTTTATGATGTTTTTGGTTCAACTTAGAAATTTTTCAGGTCTAGGAAAAATTTTTACAAAATGACTCAGTTAGTCAAATAGATACACTGAAGATTTCCCTTTAATACGAGTCCAACAATTTCGAAGGACATTTACTATTTTCGGAGTTTTTTACGTTTCTTTGAAAACATCGAAATTTTAGTTTTTTAGCAATATCCTTTCACACAATCGACATACCGTCTTCAATTAGGGCTTATTAGACACATAATCTCACAAGCTGTAATCCTGTCAGAAGCAAAAAAAAATCTGCTGTAATAGAAAAATTAGCAGAATTTAAGCAAATTTCAAAAAGTGGGTGTACGACGACTTTCGTTGCTTACTGTATAGGCTAGTGCGATCCTGTGTTGATCCTCATTTCCGCGATGTCTAGTAATTTCCAGTGCCAAGTTTTAATATAATGTACCTACATATACAGGGTGTTTAAAAAACACGCGGCAATATTTAAGGGGGTGATTGCCCAGGTCATTCTATAAAAAAGTTCCTATAAACATAGGTCCGCAAACGCTTCGTTACCGGTCTACAAGATGTTGAAGTTTAATTTTAAAAACAGTAAAAATTAGATTTCTCCAAAACCGTTTGAGATAATGAAATTTTAAGCGTGTCAATAGCTATGGGAGACACATACTTTTCAATACAAAATGATTTTTTAGTCTTACCAGTGGCGCGCGTATCGGCATGTCACTGGATATTTTTTAAAGGAAAAAATAGGATGCCACTGGTTTTTCTAAAAATAAAATTATTTTTCAATTCCTTGTTCAAATATGATGAAAAATGCTTTCTTCAGATTTTATTGTACGACGCACCGTTTTTGAGTAAAAAAAATAAAAACCATTTTAGTACGCGCCTAAATCCGATGCTGTTTTAATTTAGAAATTCAAATTATTGTTTGTTGTTTGTAGAAATACTAAGGGGCTGATTTTAGAATATTAGAATTTATAGTCAGGGGGGCACTTTAACCAAATTTATTGATAAAAAGAATGTACAGCACTGACTAATTTTTACTGTTTTTAAAATTAAAACTTCAACATCCTGTAGATCGGTAACAAAACGTTTGCGGACTTTGTTTATAGGAACTTTTTTTATAGAATCCTGGGCAATCACCCGTTTATATATTGCCGCGTATTTTTTAAACATCCTGTATACGAATGTATTATTTTATTTTACAGATAAACGAGGTTTTAAAAGGAAAACGACGATGTTAATATTCCGATAACTACTTATAATAATTCCGAAACTATATAAATAGTTGCCGATGCCATTAAATTAAATGAGTGCGTATTGTCACGTATTGAGTACGATCCGATCCGGCACAGAAAAGTAAGCCGGTTTCTTTTGTGCAAAGGTCAAGACCCGCGACAAAGAGAAATTCTGGAAACCTACCGGCAATACCGCAGATTCTTGATTTTTTTTTTCTGCGAAATAATTAAGTCATTAGCAAACTGCATATCGTGTAGCCTCAAATCGACTATGTCAAGGATAAAATCGGTCAAAACTCTTTACGGTTTTTACGGTTCTTTTTCCGCAGGTAATGCACGGCAAGTTCTAACTGTTCCAAGTATCACACGGAAATGAAAGAAAAAGTACAGAGAAACAGAATGAGTTAGCGTACACTGGTCGGTTTTGTTGGACGCCGTCGCGCTCTATTGAAAATAGGGATGTCGCGTAGACTTGGAGTACGATTTGTATCATGTACGGACATTTCCTCAACTTTTCCCAATCTGTCATATGCAAGAAGAATAATAAATGAATCCAAAGGGCCATCCAAAAAAAGTCATAGAGCTGGAAATAGAGATTATGTTGAAGCTCGAGGCGAAACTTGTAAAACTTTTGACAAGTGGCGGTTACAATTGTAAAACAAATAGCTCTCACATAAGTAACAGCCTTGACATTAAATAAGGTTATACATAGAAATATGTCTTTTTTTTCTCTGCCAACTTTGATTACCTACGTGTTTTTGGATGGTTTGTTATTATGAAATGATATACAGAGACCGGAAAAATATTACACAAAATCGATAAAACAGAAATAAGCAAGTTTTTGCAAAAAATCCGAGAGTGGTCAAATTTTTATTATAAAATTGAATACTTTCATTGCAATACCTATCAGGTTTTAATTCGATCATCAATTGTTTTTGAGAGATGACGTCATCCTAAATTTTTAAATGGCAATCCCCTATTTCTGGTGTCGTTGCATTAAAAATACCACCTTGCATTAGAAAATTTTAGAGAAAATTCCGAAATGAAAATTATAAGACAAATTGTATTAATAAAATGCAAGATCAGGCCAATTGGTTCTCAAATATCAAACTATTCTCAAACTATTGACTTCTTGACAATAGGCAAGTCTGTCTGCAGATTCACTGTCCCGACATTTTTACAGGCTTATTCGACGTTTCGTGCACACGAATGATGCATCGACCAGCGCAAATTAACTAATACTAACAGGAAGTGTAAATTACGTTCGCGTTAACACGTGCCGTAATTTGGTAAGAGCAGTGGCGGTGCGTGATATTTCAGTTAGACCATATCTGAAAACGACGCATGGGACCCACTTCACTTTTTAGGTGATGACTATACACCTGTTACAGAAAGGATTTATAGTGAAAAAATTGTCAGCAAAGTTTGCGAAATAATTTTCAAAAACACAGGAGCACTCCCTGGGTTCTCAGTAACGCCACTGTGGGATATTTGCAGTATATTTTATCATAATCTAGAAACAAATATAAGGAGACGTTTTTCGATTTGTTGCAAAATATTTTTTTTTTCAAAAAGTTATGGCCATTTTAATTTTAATTTTCTAAGAGGAACATTTTGTTTCCCAAAATTACCACTGGGTAAGAGTGGGGCGCACAACACGGCAGACGGGTTTTATTAACCTGAATATAATGGCGTTATTTGATTGAATAACGATTGTATATGAACAACATACAAAGAGTTGACGATGTACTTTGTTAACATGGCACATATATGAAAAGGACCTGAAATTTGACTGAAAAGTGTGGGTATGTATAGACATTCCAAAAAAAAAAAGTCATCAAAGTGGGCCGAGAAAAAAAAGACGTATTTCTATTCTTAATCGAATTTATAACCTTATTTACTTGTCAAGACTGTCACATTATATGACAGCCATTGTTTATTTTACAAATTGTGAAAGTCACTTGTCAAAAATTTCTTTCAAATTGTGAAAGTCACTTGACATAACCGCAAAGCTTAGACATGACCGCTATTTCCATCTCTCTCGTTCATAGCCAGAGTTGATGACGTTTTTTTTATGTCTCTATATATTACTGCATATTAGGTATACTTGTAGGTAAATATGTTTATTATAATGTTGTGAATATAATAAGTGGGTTATATATTTGTTTAACTACTAATCAGAAGTGGTTATTATGTTGTTATGTTATTATTTTTCATGCACACAGTTCTTGGCGAATCTCGTCATCACTCCCTCTGGCGATATTACTAGGGCGTACGTCTCCACCTTCTCCAGTTTCCATAGGCGCTTCAGCTCGATTGACAAATTTTCGTACTTCGCGATCTCCTTCCGTTCAGTCTTCTGAATGTTGTGGGTAAGTGGGACTGCGATGTCTATTATGATCCTCTTCGTTGTTCCTTGTTGATCAGCACAATTTCAGGTCGGTTGAAGTCCACTGTTCGATCGGTGATGATTAGTCTATCCCAGTACATCACGGCAACTTCCGATTCCAGCACAGCTTCCGGGACATATTTGTAGTATGGCGGAGCCGTTGCTAACAGGCCATACTTGAGCGCCAGTTGTTGGTGAACCATCTTCGCAAGTTGGTTGTGCCTGACGAGATATGCTGACTCTGATAGCGCGGGACACCCTCCTAATATGCGTTCTACAGTTTCACCTGCAGATCCACATTTTCTACATAGGTCTTCGACGTCGTCTCTCAGGATATTCTTCTGGTAATTTCTTGTTTTTATAACCCTCTCCTGAATGGCAGTCAAGAAGCCTTCGGTCTCGGGGTACAGATAGCCGTCGGTATTAGCCATTTTAATTAATTTTCTTTGTCGATGTGGTCTGGCTGTAGCATTTTTGGAAAACGGCCCTGCAAAGCATGTTCTATCTACTGGGTCCGGAGCTCCTCTTCTGTTGGTACGTCGACCGGGATAAGTTCACATCCGAGGCTCAAAGGCATGTAACCAGCGTCCTCTTGCTACTACTGTTATTAGCGGGTCCCTGTTCGTTAGCAGTTTTCTTCTTAACCTTTACACTGCCGGCATTTTTCCCTTATAAATGGATATTTTTGAGGGCATATTGAAGTTTATATATATAAACATCTAATACACAGAGTAGTTGCCGAGGTCACGGTGGCTCATATATGAGCCAGGCCGGCTGGCAACGGTCGGGCCAATGTTAAAAATTTTCAGATTGTGTAAATTACTATATATTTATTTTTAACCGAATGTGCTTGATATTATAATGTAATAAGCTACCAATCTTATTCTTCTTCATCCCTACTTACATATTTAGATACGTATATATTTTTATACTTATATATTTATATAGTTATAGGTAGAAATTCAATGTTTTACATTCTAATTCAATCGAACACATTATATTTAAGTATCGCTAAAAAAAATCATTATTTATCCTAAATACAGTAATTCAAGTAAAAACCTAATAATTATTCTATGAAAAAAAAAAATAATTTTAAATAACGGATAAAAAGTCAATAACCGTTCAATAAAGAATTTTGAAAATACCACCCCATCTCAATCAATTGCGGAAAATTTTAGGGTACATTTTACAGATTTTACAGCGTGCTTCCGAAAAAACTCATGTAAAAAGTCAATACCCACTTAATAATGAATTTTTGAAAATATCACCCCCTCGCTAGGGGTAGTTTCGGCATCTCAATCAATTGCGGAACATTTTAGGATACATTTTACAGATTTTACAGGCTATTTACTAAAAAAATTCAGTAAAAAGTTCAATAACTAATACAAGTTCAATAACGAGTTTTTAAATATTTCACCCCCTCGATAGGGGTAGGTTGGGTACCTCGATCGACTAGAAATAATTTCAGTTGTATCCTTTAGAGATCAGAGAGCCTATTAGATGGGAAAAATTCACTATAATATCTGTATTCATCACTAAAACTATTATTTTAATTACTGTCCCATATATGAGCCAGCCGACAGTCTAAAGGTTAAGGAAGCTTCTTGATTAAGACACTGATTTTTGATGTTCAATAGACCTCTGCCATCTCGTCTTCGCGGAGGTAGAGTCTGATTACGGAATAGTTAGTGTAAGTGCCTGAACTTAGTTAGGAGCCGCCTGGTAAGTCGGTCGAGCTCATCAAGATCAGTAACGGACCACTTGACGATTCCAAAAGAGTATGTCAGCACTGGGACAGCCCACGAGTTGATGGCTTTGATAAGATTGCCTCCAGATAAAAGCGTATTCAGCAACTTTGTCACGCGGCTCTTGTATTTCTCTTGGAATTCTTTCTTTCTTTGTGTGTGGTTGATCCTGCCGTCTTGACACACTCCCAAGTAACGGTATTGCTCTTCCGGTGGGTTGATGGATGTCGCCATATACCTCTGGATTGTTATGAGGTGCTCCCTTCACAATACTCAATGTGGCGCACTTATCCAGGCCAAAGGACATTTTGATGTCGTTGCTGAAGGTCCTAGTAGTTCCAATGAGGGCCTGGAGATTCTGCTTTGGTTCCACTGAATAGTTTCAGATCGTCCATGTAGAGCAGGTGAGTGAGTGTTGCTCGGCTTCTCATGTTGATCTTGTACCCAGCTGTTGTTTTATTGAGTAGTGTAGATAATGGATTAGTGGCCAAGCAGAACCAAACCGGCGAGTGAATCACCTTGGAAGATTCCCTTCTTGATCTCAACTTCAACCTTTGTTCCCTCCAGAGGCCCAAATGTTTGTTTTCCATGACTGCATAAGATGTTGGAGAAGAGCTCTTATCCGAGGGCAGACTTTGTAAATTCCCAGGATTTTAAGTAGCTAGTCGTGAGGTACCGAGTCGAACGCCTTGCTGTAGTCGATGTAACACATATACGAGGTTTCTTCTTCTTACTTGGGCTTGCTTCAATACCACAGCGTCGATTGTCAGTTGATGTTTACACCCCGCTGCGCCTCTGATGCATCCCTTTTGATTCTTCCTCAAAGATGTTGTTTTCCAACCAGTGACGATAGATTTTTTTCATTTATGATAGACGTGAACAGCTTATATATTGTGGACAGACACGTGATGGGTCTGTAGTTCTTCGGTTGTGTAGCATCATCTTTTTTGAAAAGCATGAACGTGTTGCCTGTCATAAGGAATCCCAGGTACGAGATGTGGATCGTTGATCGCCTCCGTGAAACACTTTGCCAGAATACCATAAGATGAAGGTAGGTGCTTCAGCCAGAAATTGTGTACCCCATCGGGGCCTGGTGCTTTCCAGTTCTTGGTCCTCTTGATTGCCGAGGTTACGTCCTCTTCTGTAATAATTACGACAGCCATTTGGTTGAGATCTTCGTTGTGTGCTTCAATTTCCTCAATCCATGGCGCGTTCTCGTTGTATGTGTCGGCGTCACTCCAAATAGAATTCCAGTATGTTGTGAATCGCACTGGATCGATTTCTGCAGGTTGTTCTTCACCCTGTTTCTCTTATTATTATTATATATGTAGGTAACCTTATTTCAGTTGCGTTGAAACCGGTCCTAGAATCTATTATTAACACACGAGCTATACAGATAACAATGTTTTCAAATTAGACGTATTTAGAAATCATAAAATTTCCATACAATTTATTTACATTAAGCATTCAATGTTCAAAATATTGGTAAATCTTCTATTTGACATATGTTTACTCATCTCTACAAATTAAAAACTATTTAAGTAGAGATTTCTAATATTTGCAGAAAAATAAAAATAGTTACTAATCTAAAATAACTACGATATTTCCGTCATATGTAAAAATACACGTATCCACATACATACATATATAAATAAAATTAGAACTGGTGAAACAACAACAAAGCGATTAACAGACTGCTTCGATAAGCCTTTTCGCATATGCATTATTATGCAACAATTTGATTAAATTTTCATACTAGGAAACTATATTTGACAGATATAATTCATACATTGATTGATAGTAACTGGTTCAGTAATGGTGAACCTAATTCAAGTAACCTGTTGAAAATATTTAAAAAAATTGATATACCAACTACACGTATGTACATATGTATGTGGTATGCTCTCCTACCAACTGTATGAGATCACGTGAAGAAAAATTCAGGAGTTGGGACGTGTAGAACTCACTTAAACAGGGAATTTCCACGAAAAAAAAAATGCTATAGAAAATTATGATTCTAATTATGATCTAGTTTTTAATAATAAACTTTTTTATAATGAATCAAGTTAGAATAGTCAGTAGTTTTTAAATAATGAACTCTACCTTAACAAGAATTCACAATTGTCCCGCCATTTAGTAGCAACGCGATCGAAGGCACATAAATTGTATGCCTACTCTGGAATTACGAAGGTATACGAATTAGAAGATCCGACAGTATACATACAGGGTTTTTTCAAATTATATTGTACTCACTTAAAGAAATAAATGCTTAATTTCAAGTCACGTACACATACAGTTTGGGTTTTACAATGCATTCACCCATAATTTTTCATTTTATTAAAAAAAAAATTGTTAAACAACGGGAGATGTTCACCAGGCACCCACAACATTGCACTAAAAGCAATTGAATTTGAAATACGCTTACCCTCTGACTTTTTATACCACCCAGTTAAAAAACTCCAGTAGAACCTAGCAGAACTATCCAGTAGAACCCAAGAACTATCGAATGTCTAAGCATTAAAAGCAAAACTAACCGTTCGTCTACCCGTCGACATCGGACACTTCTTACCTTAGTCACTCCCTGATAAAAATCTAACGTGAAAGTTCCTAACAGTAACAACAATTAACAATCCCTAATGGGTTTTCTATACTCAGGGTGACAAGCAGAAAACGGTCACATAGTGCTTGTCATGCTCTTAAAAGAAATAATTATTTGCGGCTAAAAAATCGAAGTCATTACGATTTTTTCTTATTCACATTCCGAGACACCGGTTGTTGTCAATCCCTTGCATAATTACCGTCTACCGAAAATACGTGGCGAAAAGCATGTATTTAACAACAATTTTGAGGAACAATGGGATGTTTGCATAGTATTTACGTAAATAATGGAAGAATTGTGAAGAAGGCGAATAAATAACTGACTTTGTATTTTTAATTTTTGTTCGTGAGTCATATTCTTTTGGTAGATGAATAATAACAAAATTGAAAGGGAAAATATGAGTACTGAAATTAATGAATTTTCAACCATCACATTTGGGAAGATTAACCGGTGGCTTTTAGTGGCCAGATCATAATCATGGGGCATGTTGAGACACGTTTTCGTTACAAATAAGTGGAAAAAAATATGTGTTTTTTATTCCACTTTATTTGTAACGAAGGAATGATTTCAAGAACATTCAGGCTAAACGGTAAAACAAAACCCTTAATTTGGAACGTTTTAAGTAGCACCTCAAAACATTGCATTTCTATTACAATCATATTATATAGTCTAGACAACGTTGGGAAGCATTACATATCTAGACAGCATAATGTTTTTGAATTTAAAGCCAGTAGGTTAATAATAGATTCCAGGAGCGCCCGGGGGGGGGGGGGGAGTCTTATTTTGCCGTGTTTGCACTGGTCGATGCATCATTCGTGTGCACGAAACGTCGAATAAGTCCATAAAAATGCCGGGACAGCGTCCGTCGCATATTACGGTGGTCTGATGAACTTTTGCGGAGATGGACTGTTATTAAAGGTCCCTGGAACTTCGTTTTACCGTGTGTGTGACAGCGTACTGAGGTGACAAGCAAAAACAGATGCTTTGCATTATGTTGCTATAGACAAATATAAAAATCGTGTGAGTGGTGGAGTAAGTACACGAGATAATTTAACTTGAATTTATTAAAAATGATGGTAGCGTGTAATATTAAACGACGGAAGTTAAAATATAGAAAACAGCTAACGTAGTGGTTGGGGGACTGGATGAGGCAAACGCCGTGGAAGGGGCGTCTGATAGCTTCAAGGGTGTTGGAAAGCACAAATGCGAAAACAGTTAGGGAGTGCGACTAGCAGTCTACAGTCACTATGGGACGAGGATAACTTTGAAGTAAATAAACGCCATGTATTGCTGCTACTGTCGGGTGCGACAGATGCTACACGACGGCGGATGACCGGCGCCTAAAAAGAACATATACTAGTTTAATCCATGTTATTGATAATTTATGGAAAGTCGAGTGGCAGTACACAAGCCACAGCAAGACACAACAAGATCACACACAGATCTATTACTGACATCCGGATTCTAGTGATTATTAGTATACTAACTTACTAAGTTGCATATAGGAATGCCATTATTAGCAGAATTACCATAGGTCTCGTCTACAATTTTAGAATTTCCTTAATCCTATTAATATGCAACATCAGGTATTTGTACAAACGAAAAATATTTGTTACCTACAGGTCACGACTTTTCTTTTTACAAAATCATACACATACGAATCTGCAGCGAACAGCTGTAAATGTATTCCTCACACCAAAGTCAAATCACCAACTTATTTTTATTTCCGACTAGCGACCCGCCCCGGCTTCGCCCGGTTTACGACATCACATTAGAAACCTCTAAAATTATCAGTGTTTCTCTACTATATTATACATGTATTATACATATAAACCTTCCTCTTGAATCACTCTATCTATTAAAAAAAACCGCATCAAAATCCGTTGCGTAGTTTAAAGATCTAAGCATACATAGGTAGTAGATAGATAGGGACAGACATGGGAAACGACTTTGTTTTATACTATGTTATGATTTCATTTTTATTATTGTTACGAATGATACCTGAGCATTACATTAAGCAAGAAACAATTAAACGATCATGCTTTTCTAACCCATTACACAAATAAACAACTTTAAACAACTTAAAAAAATATATATTAAATTAATTGTTAAATGAATAAATAAATGATACAAAGGTAAAAGATAATGCCACCTCAAAATGGTAAAGGAAGGTCAATGGCTAGGAAGAAGCCAAGTAGATTGTCGATTTTTTTGCGTTTAAACGTTACTTTTTAAAGGTAACTGTCAAAGGTAAAATCATGATGTTTATGACATTGAAGATATGCAACTTGAAAATCGCTATTTATAACATTTCGAATAACATTTCGAATGACGATGTAAAATAGTTGAAGAACGTTTAGATATTATTAAAACAATATTTAGAAAGAACATTATTTAATCATTTATGCTCATCTCACCCCTCAAGATATTATTGTTCTCACCGCATCCGCATTGTTAATAATTTGGTATTATTAAGTAACAATACAACACACTCATATGTATATGTATATACATACATATGTAAGTATCTTTTTTTTAGGATGTGGTACACCACAAACCAGTGTTTATCTACTTTTATAACCACGAGCCTAACAAACCAGATGTTTATGAATATTAAAAATATTAGGCATAATTAAATTATAAAACCCTGTGTTATTAGTCGAATTCAAAGCAAAATTTCGTAGAAAAAAATACGGGGTTTCCACCCTGTTTTTAACACATCACATACGAGCAAAATATGTAATACTGTGAAAAGAAAGTAAACTGTAATATTGTGAAAAGGAAGTGATACTAATACATATTTATTGATTTTCGATCAAGAACTAAGCGAATTTCATATTGAATTCATTAAAAAACTGTGAGGGCATGATTTAGTGTCTAAAATAACTGTGTAAAATAATTCTAAATTGATTATTTATTTAACACAGCAATATGTAGTACGTTTTCAAACAATTGAAGAACTAGGCTACTCGAATTAATTATTAGAGGTTAAGGTAGGGAAGTCAGCTGGCTGTTGCTATTTTTACAAGGTCAGCTGATATTTCTTTAGCAGATATATTACCAGTAAAACATAATAATTGCTGCTTCTAAAAAAACCACGTTTTCCATAATTCTCATTTCTCTTAAATAACTATATATATTTAATTAACACCCATAATAACAACATTTAATTATAATAATTATTCAAAGACTTATTCCCGCGTTTTTAATTCACGTTTGTATGAGTACATGCTGTAATTACAAATCGCGTCAATTAGTCGATTCACTATTAATAAATTGCTCATTAGCATTCGCAGTTAAAACAACTATTCAAATAGCAGCGACCTCTAAAATCATACATAGATGTTGTTTGAGGGTTCGAGGTTAGTAATTCCGCTTGTTTAAAATATGTAAAAAATATAGAGAATATTGAACTTCTACTTCCCGTTTACTTTAGCGGATATTGGTGCTGACAGATGTCAAAATAGAATAAGGTTGTGTCTATCATGTAGTATATTATATAGCATAAGCATATAGCCATGCAGTATGAGTCAACAACAACCAATTATGGTTAAAATATTTATCCAGTACAGAGGTTTTTGGAATAGTTTGGGTTTTGGAATGGTTTGTTTTTTTGGAATGTTTTCTATCCAGTACAAAGTCGACTTCAGTGTTTAGCATTTTCAATTTTGAGAGTGAACGACGATTGGGTTTTTTATACAGTGCAGCTTAGGGGAAGAGTTGCTTTCGACCTGTACTTGGAAGTTGCGACTCTGTCGATTTCCACGTAAAAGTTCTGCTGGTCACTTTCTTATCGAACAGATGTACCTTGGTATTTTTTTGTTCATTTTGGTTGTCCATATCTATCTCTTCAGTTTTCGGGAAAAAAACGAGGTTTCTGATTTTTCTAAGCATCCCGTTTCATGGGTGGGTAGCTCCTT
Organism: Aromia moschata; assembly: GCA_029963805.1. NCBI lineage: Eukaryota > Metazoa > Arthropoda > Insecta > Coleoptera > Cerambycidae > Aromia > Aromia moschata. The sequence continues at coordinate 480,320 of JAPWTK010000234.1, forward strand.
TAGGAAGTATTATACAAAAAAGTATTTCGTCATCCATTTGACTTGCTCAACATGACCTCTAATTTTGACCACCTATTTTAGAAACCGTCTTGTATAATATGAATTAACTACTTTTTTAGAAGATATGAATAAATAATCACTAAAAGATTTATGACCAGTTCTATCAAACCATGGATACAAAATGGTCTGCTACTTGATTCAGTGACTTCACATTTCAAGAGCCGTTGATAAAGCATTTTCATAAAGTAAGTGAACAAGATATAGTATCCATTAGTTTTATATTCAGCACCCACATTACAAAATCTCACCGCCTATCGACTAGATATGGGAATGCAGGAAGTTCTGGTAAAGTTGTGTTACCCAAGCACTTCAGTACAACGTAATAAAACCTGTGAATTTTACTTAAATCAATATACTTTCTTCCCCAAGTTCAGTGTGATACAACGTATAGCGTGAGAATTAGCTTATAGGAAAAATAGAAAAAATAGGATAGTGTAATTAATACCTAGTATCGAGGTGTTATGTCTAGGATTGATATCATTTGGTATAATAACCATTTGGTCCATAACCTCATTTTACTTGCTCTGAGTTACACAATGTTCATAGAATGTACATGGTGCGTTGTCGTTAGCGAAATCACTACAAATAGTGGACGAAATAAATGAGCTGACCACAAGCTACAGCTGACGCAATAAATAAGCCAGTTAAAAATAAGTTCGAAAGTAAAGAAATAATCTGATTTTACCAAATTAAGACACATTTTTTTTCAATTTAAAGAATTACTTTAATTATACCTATATTACGTCAGAAGAGGTCGAATGGTCGTTCTCAAAATATAAGCATACATTTTCACCACAAGCGAACAAGTCTCTCGGAGACAACTATTGAAACTTATCTGACACCACAAAGTTTTTTATGAATCTTCTTGAGTTCGTGATATTACTTTTAACCAAGCTACGTCGCGTCAAGTTAATTAAGAGGTCGAGTTTTACATATGGCAAGTAAAAATCACATAAATTGTGAATTTATTGCTTTTGTTATTATATTTAATATCGGTTTATTACTATATTATAATATTACTTTCTTGTATTACATGAAAAATATTATATTATGACGCGTACGCCTATGTCCCTCGGCACATTTCGGCCAACTCTATAAATCCGTACTATTAACCGATCAAGTTGATAGTTGATGATTCTCAGTCTACTAAGGCCAGCAATGGTTGGTCTAGCAGACAACCCTGTAGTTAAATAATAAAACTTGGGCGGTGGGTCAGTCCACTTCGGAAAAAGGCGCCCCGTGCCGTCCACAGACATCATAATGAAAAACGTTCTAATGATGACAAATGAGAGTTAAAAATAAACTACAATACGGACGACAAGTACGGATCTCTGAAAAAATCCGTTTCGGTAAACAAGTTAGAGACTATTCAGCTATAAATCGGGGTATTTCCACAAAAAAAATACGCGTTTATAAGGGGAAATCGGAACACGAAGGGAAGTTGCCATTTGAGATGCTAGTTCAAACCGGATAGTCTGCTCGTTTATCTGGATTTGTCTGGAATAGAAGACGTGAAAATAGAGATCAGTAACATCTTGTAACACTAAGAGATGTGTGACTGTACTATTATTAAAATATTATTAGAAAATAGCCCAGGTGCAACCTTGGAAACTGTCAAACATTCTTCCCGAATTTAAAATAACACATACGTGCAAATACAACGTGCTTACATCTCACTAGACGAAGTGATTTCCGTGGGCAGTGGTGATAAGTTATAAAAATGTCATAATTTTGTTGTATTTAGACAAAAAAATTATCTCCAGAAGACATGACTTACAACACTTGTCTATAAATTTTTTATTAAATCTTAATATTTAAATAAAATTTCTTTAACCATTTTATTTTATACTGTTCTATATAATTTTATACACTAATATATTCTTTGTAGTATTTCTTTTACTAATCCTATTATATAAAGGTGGCCTACCTAATCTTGAAAACAAAATATCAAAGTGGGTGTTAATAAAGAGCACAACTTATAATATCTAGATACATATCAATATGTTTTCAAATATATTATTATTTTAACATCAACAAATTATTATAGGGTGACCAATCTTTTGGCCAATGCTGAACTCAGGTCTATTAGGTATTTGTCAGCCTTAGTTTGTGTTAAACTTTAACAATACCAAATCGTTAGTTACTAATACCGGGTTTACCGGTATTTATTTACCGGAGTTACTAATACCCGGTATTAGTTACTAATACCGGGTTTACCGGTATTTATTTACCGGAGTTACTAATACCCGGTATTAGTAACTAACGATTTGGTATTGTTAAAGTTTAACACAAACTAAGGCTGACAAATACCTAATAGACCTTGAGTACAGCATTGGCCAAAAGTATTAGTCACCCTATAATAATTTGTTGATGTTAAAATAATAATAATAATATAGATATAATGTTAAAATAATAATAATTCAGATCGTCAGAGGATCGCCGTAACGAAGTTTTATGTTAACCAACGAAAACAAATCAACGTCATTGGTGAAATCAGTTGAAAGTCTTCGAAGAGCTAATTTTAGAGACGGAATTACAACGGTGGTACATTATGTACCATAGTACTGACGGTGGTACATAATACTTCATTTTAAACGAAATTATGGTTGCATAATGATGAAAATAACCCATGTCATTGATCGTAATGGAGCGAAGAAACTTACAAGATATAGAACTTCATATCCTCATATTTAGAAAGCACCGAGAGCAGTAGATAAAACAGAACATAAAGAAACAAAGAATACGTGTAACATAATTAGATATTCCAAGTAGGTACTCCTTAATTAATTAGGTCATCGTATAAAAACTCGCATGCTACTATAAAGTTGAAAAGGGGTTATTCTGATAAAGCAGTGAATTTAAATTCTTGATTCAACGACCTATAATTCCGAATATACTAAAGCGTGTAGTCTGCAGGATAGGCATACATAATAGTATGTGTGTATCAATAATAATAGAACACATTTGATGCATCAAATACAGACATTAATGATATCATTAGTACCATGTTCCATTTGTAGTTTTTTAAATAGAGCTAGAATGTAGAACTAAGATAAGATACTTACTTTCTATAATGAAGTCATTGGCATATTACAAATTTGTTTGCTCCTGGTTATGTAAAACGAAGGTAACTAACAGAACAATGACACAAATCCTTCAAAACAGAACTAAAGGTCCTGGTTTAGAGGTGTCTACAAAATTCTGACAAATATGTATATAATCAAAGATGCTGCATGATGTTTTACGAGGTGTGTAAATTAAGTAATAAGACTGATTTTTTTATTTTTCATATTTGAATAGAATTGCAAATCAGTATTGTCTCCTTCAAAAATAACTTCCTTGGGAAGCCACACAGCGCTGGAGACGATAACTCCATTCCCTCACAGCAGTGCTGGAACTCTATACCGGAATAGCCTTCAGCTAATCGTTCATAGCCGTCTAAATGTTTTCTATGGTCCCAAAATGACGTCCCTTGAGTGTAGATTTTTCAATCTCGGAAGAGAAAAAAGTCACAAGGACCCAAGTCAGGCGAATAAGGAGGCTGAGGAGACACAGGAATGTTTGCGTTGCGTTGAATGGTTGTTTGCAGCATGCATTTGATCTTCGACTTGCTTTTTTGGAGTCTTGGAGAGCTGGAAGTGTGCCATTCCATGTCAAGAGTCGTACTCAACCCCAGTCTCTTCACCAGTAATCACGTTCCATAAAATGGGATCATTTTCAATCGATTCCAAGAAGTTAACACTCTTTCTCTCTTGATGTCTTTTTGTTCTTGCGAAAAGTTTTTTGGAACCATTTTTGCGCAGATTTTTCTCATCCCAATTCGTTGGTCAAAATCTGATGAACAGTGGTGTAATTCAAATTCAATTCTTCCCCTATCATTCTTGCAGTCAACCGACGATCTGAAAGCACAAGATCCCGTATTCTATCGACATTTTCATCGGTTCTTGAAGATGAAGGCATGCCGCTGCATGGTTCATTCTAGGCTCTTGAAAAACACTGTCTCCGTAGACGTGTTGGTTTTGCAAAAGCATCCGTTGAGATATGTCTAAGTCCTAAAGCAAAACCTGATAGCACAATTAATGTCACTCATTTTGAAAACACACTAGAAGAAACCGGTTTACGAAAACAGTCACCAAAGAACAAACAAATGACTAACATTACTTAATTTACACACTTCGTACATTTTTATAAGCTGGATATGTCTTTTGTAGTCCTATGAAGATAAGAGAATATTTGTTTCATAAATTCTGGTCATATTATAAAGTCTTTTTGCATATACTAGAACTTACACAAGACGAAGATAACTAACTAACAAACGAAAGACAATTATGAAGAACAGAACTAAAGTTCCTGGTTTAGAGGGTCTGAAGCATACACGACAAATGTGATCTCTACATAATCAAAGTTGTTGCATGATGTCTTCATTTATTCTGCAACTGGGGGATAACATTTTGGTAGTCCTAGGAAGATAATATTTTCTTGAACATATTCTAATTATATTACATAACACATTTTCTATTTTTGTAGGTACCAGAACTCAATACAAGAAAGAAAAAATGTAGAAAAGAACTGGTTTAGAGGAGTCTGCAGGTTACCTGACAACGATGTTATATAATCAAATCTGAATATTTTGTCCTCTACAACTTAAATACTACATATTTTGTAATCCTAGGCTGTAATCCTAGGCAGGTAAGGGAATGTTTTTTTTTAATATAATCTAATTCCTATATTTTGTAGTTATTAGAGGACAAGAGCTGGCAGAAGAAACATAAAAAGGAAGGGATTTCTGAGGATACAATTTTTGCCTCTGTAACTGGTAGTCCAGTAAATAAGCCGGAAAATACTGTAAAATCTGGAAAAGTTGATAAGCAGCTCCGATTTCAAAAATGTTTGTTTGTACGTGTTCTTTAGACCCTCAGGAACATTCATCACCACTAACATCTGCCTTGCTAAGAAAAATGAACAAATTATGGTAGTTTTCCCACCCCCAAAGCTGCCCCAATAGTAAAAGTGATAAAACTTTTTAAAAATTAAAAATTTTACCTCGGAAATCGTCTCTCGGGGTTTCCGGGTCGCTGATTACGAATCCGCGGATTGCCAGATAAAAATCGAGTGAGGGTGGTTGCACCCCATTAAAACCTCCTAGAAGTGACAGAGATAAAAAAAAATTAAATTCAAAATTTCACCTCGAAAATCGTCTCTCGGGGTTTTCCAGGGGTCGCTGGTAAAGAATCTTAAGTTCAATTACAAAAATTTAAACGTAAAAATGCAATGGAGCAATATAATTCCACTTTCAAGTTTTCGATAGCTGATTCGTTTGTAAGCTGTAGGATTTTACTTTTAAGTTGAGATTTTCGCCTGAAAAAATCTATATTTATGTTTCAAAATTCCCTTCATCCGTTTACCATCCTCTTACAGTTGGTACTTTGAAATTCCCTCTTCATCTGTTTACCTTCCTCTGCAGTCAGTAACGTAGGTTCCTTGCTTATGAAAGGAGCTATATGCATACTTGAAACTACTTTTATACTTTCCCGCGGTATTATAGTATGCCTTTTCCATTGCACTCTAGAGGGCCGGGGTTCAAATTCCGGCTCCGACCACTTTGGCACCTCTATGGTGTTTTTCATATGTGCCTCATTTCTTGTAACGAAATGTTCATTAATTTCGTTACATCCTCTCACACCGGGTATGTATCAAACCTTAAAAGAAAAAAAAAAAGGTAAGCCGCTATTTGAATCCGTTATCTCACTTACATTAGGTAGTGCTTCCTAGGCTTAAATATATCTCTGATTTACCTTCTACTCGTATCCTTGATTCTCTGCTTTGCGCAATCGCGATGACTTAAAAATACCGTTTCCGCAGAGGGGGTAAGTGAGTTTCGGTTGAGGTCTCGAGCCTACAGGTAAGGCTGTTTGATTCAGATAGATACATTCTTGATTAATTATTAAATCTTGTTTTATTTGTTGAATCCCTTTAGGATTGATATGTTTCTGTTGAGCTAACCGTAGTGGAATCCCAAATCTGGCTGTGCATATTAGTATTTTCCTGATTTCGTTAGGGATGATAAGTTTTTTGAGCACGAGGTGTCGTAGCTTAGGGAGAGTTGGGATTATCCGACTTCTTGGTTTTATGCTCTATGAAGAGATTTTTTGGGGTTTGTAATTTTTTTAGGTACGATTTTTAACGAAGCCTAAAATATCCTGTGGAACGAGGGAGATAAACTATAGATAGCCAATAAAGACAACGGGACTGCCACGGCCATTTTGTGGTTTCCGAGTCAGGAAAATCTGATGGCGTCCACGTGATCACTAGTTCTGGAAGTCAGGTAAGGCTTTTACTCTTTTTATTTTGACTGTATGCCATACATTTGTTAAATTTGATAAAGGAAGACTAAGCCTGCCTGAACTTCTTTTTAAAGAATTTGCTATCTATAGCGAGAAATCTATCATTCCAGTAACATGTTATCTTATGTTTTTTTTTTGTAATTTTTTTGAATTCCACAGCTAGATTGGGTACTACTGTCACAGGCTCTCACTGCAGAAATTAATTTTTTTTCTTATCTTGAATTAGATGGCTTCCTAAAAGTATACTGCTGTCCTGGACAGGGGTATAATTTGCGGGTTCGAGATTAGACCTTAACTCACGTAACTTGAGATTTATTATTGAATAAATATTTTTTTGTCACTCATTTAAGTAAAATTTAGATACGTAAGACCAGGACGGAATATACCAGTGTCTCAGTGAATAATTTTTTATTAGTTAATTTATATTTAGATTTATTGTTACCTTGTAGATATCTATAGCCCACTTTTAGGCTAAATTTTAGTATCATTTTTTGTACAGTTTTATAAAGAATTTGTAGTTTCTTTCAAGATTTTTATATGTAAACTACTGTCCAAATCTAGCTCAATTACCAGTTCATATCTCAACTTTTCATGACCATCTCTGAGCCACTGGAAATCTAAGAAGCCCCACACGGAGTGGCTGTTAGGGGAGATAACTGTGGACACACACCCACTCCGAAGGTACCTGACTCCAGGCTCGTGTAGCCCGACCAGTGCACTGCTGTCAATCTACTCAGGACCTTCTACTGACTGTGTGCAACGTCCCGACTCCAGGCTACGGTGGGGTAAAATTTCTACTTCTAACATTGGCCAGAAGAGTTTCTAATCCGTTGTTGTACAATTTAAGTTGAGCTAGTAATCACTTGTAAAAATTTTTGCAATTGTTTTATTGTAATATAGATCTTATTTTACTCTGTATATTGTCTGTCCTTCAGCTGGCGCCCAACCATTTTACAGGTTACAGTTGTTAAATAAAAAAATCACGTGCTCACGACTCCCCTGAGCTGGCTGGAGCTACATGCTGTAAGCTCTGGGGTAGTTGCCAATCAAAACCCTCAGGGTTACATTGCACACTGTACAGTAGCTCCTCGTTAGTATGGCGTAATGCTTACGGATTAGTAATCAGCGTACCCCGAAAACCCCGAAAACCGACGATTTTCGAGGTGAAATTTTTGAATTTTTAAAATGTTTTATCATTTTTACTATTGGGGAAGCTTTGGGGTGGGAAAACTACCATATTTTTTCATTTTTCATAGCAAGGCAGATGTTAGTGGTGATGAATGTTCCTAAGGGTCTAAAGAACACGTACAAACAAAAATTTTTGAAATCGGAGCTGCTTATAAAACTTTTCTACATTTTCCGGTTTATTAATTGGACTATGGTATACAGGGTGTTCCACCTAAGGCGGATTAATCCATAACTCTGTTATTAGAAATTTAACAAAAAAGTGCTTTGGGTGGTAGTTGTCTGGAATAAGTGTGCATATGAGGAAAATATTTTCAATTATATAGGTGCTCCGTTTATTCTGCACGCCACCTAAGTTTGTTATTTTAAACGGAACACCATGTATATTTTTACATTTTTGGATTCCTCGTTTAATTCTAGGTCGACTTTGTTAAGGCTTCCCTGTACCTATCTCTTCTAGTTTTGGAGATATTCAACTGTCTTTGAAAAAAATGACGATTTCAGCTCTTTGAATGAGGCCCAATAGCATTTAAACCACACCAGCTAGAAACCTGCGGATTTGAACGATTAGATTTAGCACAAATTACCCTACTTTTTTCACTATAGGCAAACTGGGTATGTTATTCAGAGCCGGAAATATCGGACCCTACATTTGACAATTTTAAAACGTGAATAACTTTGTTTTCAAATTGCATGACCCATATTAAATAGTGCCATTGGATGCGAAATTAAATGCCCTTTCTACTGATAACGGGTTATCAATACTTATCTCCAACAGTTTTCCAAGAATATTGATTCTTTCTAAAGTTTGCAAAAATCGAATGTCTACAGCGTCACGTAGGCTGTTGCAAAATCATTTTCCCTCACGTTTTATCAGGCTTGGGACTGGCAGTAATAATACTTACTGGTGTGTTTAAAAAGTGGTTTAGCAAAACAAAAATAAACCATTAACAATAACAAATAGAACGCAAATGGAACGAAACTCCACAATCAAGAAAAAACGACATAATCTTAGTCTACTGAATGACAACAACTGCTCAAAATGATGTATAAAAAGTGGTTTATTCAAACAAAACTAAACCACTAACAACAACTAAAATAGTTCACAAGTGAAACGAAATTCAAACAAAGATATGGAACACAATCAAAGAAAAGGCTACATAAACTTAGCCTGTTGATTTACAACGACTGCTCAAAATATTCTCCGTTTTGGTTAATACACATGTGGATTCGTTTTTTTGAAAAGAATGTCCGGATAGCGTTGTGCATAAACTCTTGATGCCAATAACAGATTTCGGTAGCAAGCACCAAGAACAAAAACCATATCAACCATTTCTTCCTGCGTCAGCGACATTGATACACAAAATGTTAGGCGATACACTTTGACGTTTTTACAGTAAAATAACAAGTCAAAGCTAGTCAACTCTAAAGTGATGTTTAGTTTGGCTTATACGTCAAATAGTGCAATAAGCAACGCAATTGCAACGCCTCCGTGACGCTGTAGACATCCGATTTTTGCAAACTTTAGAAAGAATCGAATATTCTTGGAAAACTGTTGGAGATGATATTGATAACCGGAAATGAGAAAGGGTATTTTAATTTCGCATCCAACGGCACTATTTAATATGGGTCATACCATTTGAAAAAAAAATAGTATTCACGTTTTAAAATTGTCAAATGTAGGGTCCGATATTTCCGGCTCTGAATAACGTATCCATTTTGCCCATAGTAAAAAGATAGGGTAATTTGTGCCAAATCTAATCGTCCAAACCGCAGGTTTCTATCTTTTATGGTTTAAATGCTATTGGGCGTCATTCAAAGAGCTGAAATCGTAATTTTTTCAAAGACAGTTGAATATCTCAAAAACTATAAGAGATAGGTATAGGGAACCCTTAAAAAGTCGACCTAGAATTAAAATGGGGAATCAAAATGTAAAAATATACAGGGTGTTCCATTTAAAATAACAAAGTTTGGTAGCGTGCAGAATAAACGGAGCGCCTATATAATTGAAAATGTTTTCCTCATATGTACAATTATTCCAGACTACTACCACCCAAACCACTTTTTTGTTAAATTTCTAATAATAGAGTTATGGATGAATCCGCCTTAGGTGGAACACCCTGTATGTATGAATCTGAGCAAGTTTCTAAAATACTCACTTTGAAAATAAAGTAGGAGTTCCTGTTCCAGCGGTGCGATGACTTGCAAACCGCACTGAGCACTGTATACCCGACTATGAAGATGCGCGTCTCCCGCAAACAACGGTACGGACACAAAAGCTCTGTCGGATTCGGCGGAGAGTCGCTCTCACCGCGCGGCACATGAAACGAAACTAAACCGAGAAATGCGAATATAAAAGTACCAACCGACGTCCGCCTCTATTTTCACTTCCTACTTTCGGAACTTGTTATCTCATGCAATTGATTTACGCCACATTTCCAAAACGGCCGGTTGCATAAGGCTGGCGCGGTATATCTTTCCGCTTGAAGCGCGCGGCGGTTTCGAAGAGTGTCCAGGACCGGACTAAGGGGACGAGGCGGCCGAAAGGCAACCGTGATCGTATGATCGACCGCAAATCACCATTACAGAATCTCGTAGCTGTTCTCTAGGTCACAATTAGGTCACAACTCGCAAGACGAACTATAAAAACCGATCATCGGTGAGGAAGAGGCGTCAACAGAACCTAAGCTCAGCCGCTAATGTTACTCTAAAAAAAAAATACAGACCAAGTCGAGGCTATGTTTTCGGTAAGTAACAGAGAGAAATAAACTGAAACACTAATCGTAAACATATAAATAAATACATGCGTAGATATCGAGAATAGTTTGCAATCTGATATCAGTGGTAGCTGATGAAAATGAAACTGATTTTTATTATACTGCAGCAACAAAAGTAGAACTACAAATCAGGGGAAATTGATAGCCTCCAGCATCTTGGCAGCATCTTAGACGTAAATAGAAATGTCTTCTAACGTTAGTTAATATGTACGGGGTAATCCACATAATTGCAAGTGTTATTCTTCTTCTTAAGTCGATGTCGAAGTCTTCTTCTTATGTTACGAATACCACTTGTATTCAATGCTATCATACTATTTGTAACCCTCTTAAGGATTACGTTTTCCAGGTGATTTTAAAGTTTATTTTAAAAGTTCATTGTTTTTTTGCTTTTTGTGAATGAATTTATTGAATTAACCGTAGAAACATTCAAGGGCTGCTGCTACACGCTATTTTAATTTTTTATTTAAATTATCTTTCTAACAGCTATTAAGGGTAGCAATTGACCATTATTGTCTCGTTATTTTCAAAATAGCTTCTCACAATTGCTACTAACTCTTGGCAGCAGCCTGTTTAACTGTTTTGGCATTTCGCAAATGCAAGTCTGTTAACCATCACACTTTGATTTGTCCTGAAAATAACAGTTTTTCAATGCAAGATAAGTTTGAAGCCCAAAAAAGACACAAACCACTATTAAAGCCAATGTAAGGTTCAGATAATTTTAAACTGTCAGGAAATGTCAAGTAATACAACACGGCAACTTAGGATCTAATTGTGTAGTGGTATCACTGCACTCATTTAATAGCGTCATCGATGACGTGCATCGGCTTTATTTTTTACAAAGTGTAGCTATATGTCTGCAACTATTGATTACTGTCCTAATAACAAGAATTTATATTCTATGTGGAAGATTGTGAAGTATATCATTTCCTTTTCTGCCTATCTATTTTTGGAAATCAAATATTTCAATTATTATGTAATATAAGTATGTTATATTTGTTATATCGGCCTCAAATATTTTTATAGGCCGACGTACTGGATCCAACCTGTTCTCTTGCGTGTTCGTTTGTAAAGCGAGTAGAACACCAATGGAGCTGATTCAGCTCTGCCGACCGAGCAGTCCACAGACGGTACTGGGTACTTACGCGTGTCTTTAACGTTATTTGGATATGGTACTCGACCAACGTGCTTCAACACCAGTAAATGTGCTTAAGAACAGTTATTCGACAAGCGCGCCTCACTTTTTCAGTTACGTTAACCCAGAAACCCGAAAGAAAAACCATTAGATAATAAACAAATTATTAACTTAAATTGTTTACTTAACGTCTTATTAGTAGAGTTGACCGAAAATGTCACGGGACATACGAGTAGGCTTACGCATCATAATGTAATACATGTAATATAAGAAAGTAAATAATATTAAATATGGTAACAAAAGCAATACATTCACACTTTATAACCATATGTGTATATATAGTCCTTCTATATTTTTAATTGAAAATGATACATATGCCTGGAGAACAAAAAAAGCGGTGCAACTTTAATGATTCCATGGGCGTGCATATATCTTTTATAAATTCGAAAATTGTGATATAATTTTTTCATTCAAATCAATATAGGAGATTGAAATTAGCCTGCATACAAAACTTAATATTTGTAATATAATTTGCTGTAAATAATGCTCATTTAGTCGGACAATCTCAAAAATTGTTTGTTTTAATAAACCTAGCTGAAATACACGTCACTGGCGTTTTAAACAAGTCAGAATTCCAAATGTCGTAAATCATTTTTAAAGACGTCGTAAAAATTTTATGGCACAGTGGACCGAATAACTATTTAAGCAATGTATTAGATTCAAGGCACAATAATAGTCTAATGGATCGTTGCCGGTGTTACTGCCAGCAGTTGGCCGGCCAGCAGCGTTGCCGGCTCTTCAAAAATTTCTTAAGTATAGTAATATACATAAAGTTGTTTTAATTTATAATTATTTTTTCAAGCAATATTAATCGCTTTATTTTAATGCTAACTAATATATTTATATCTATGTATTTTTTTAAAAATATCCCCAAACTAGCTTTCAAGAACATCACGAATTAACAGTTTACTGCAGTATGAAGTATACTTGTATAGTGAGCATAGCGAAATTTAGAAAATATATCTGACAACCTTGCTTTTTTCTACCTATTTTCAATTTAGAATGGAAATTGTATAAAACTTACCCTCTTAATTAGAATGGGAGACAACTGGAGAATATTCAAGAGAAACCTTTCGCAGGAACAAAAGGACATTAGGAGAGAAAGGTGTCTTGGACTTTTAGAATGGATTGAAAATGATCCCTTTTTATGGAACTGATGATGAGACTACTGGTGATAAGAAAAAGTACATTATAATAGAAAGGTGTCTTGCCTTTTGGAATTGATTGAAAATGATCCGAATTTTATGGAACGTGTCACTACTGGTGATGAGACCTGGGTGTTTGAGTAAAACAAAACAGCATGAATGAGCAAGTCGAAGATCAAATGCATGTTGATTTGCTTTTTGATAGCCAGGGAATTGTCCACAAAGAGTTTGTGCCTCCAGGCCAAACAGTTTATTTAGCTTATGGTAGGACACACTCTAGGTAAAATAGCATAGAAATATACGATATTAAGAGAGAAAGTATACACAAACCAAAAGCAGTGTAAATTAAACATTGACATCAAACACACAACAAAGAGTGTATATAAACATAAAGATCAAATAAAATGGGATAGGATTGTATATGTTTAAAAATTTTGTATATTCATCCATCAGAGCTCATTCAGGTTCCGCAACCACTCCACAGCCTGTGGTATTGCCCTCAAGAAGTCATCGTCAGTGCCGGTGAACGCCTTAAGTGGACACTCGTCAACAATGTGGTGGATGGTTTGTTCTTGAGCACCACAGTCGCACCCAGAGTCAGGTCTCATGTTCCATCTATACAGCGAAGATCCGCATCTGCCATGGCCTGTCCGTATTCTGTTTAATGCTACCCAGGTTTTCCTTGGAAGATAAAAGCCCGTTGGATGGTTCGAGATTCAAGTAAAGTATGCCATCTGGGGTTGACTCTATTTCTCCAGTCCGTTTGCCAGGTTTCAGAGCCGTTGTAGTTTTGACTCAGAAGTTGTTGTAGCAGTCTTCACAGGGGGGTTTCGGATTTGAATCTTCTAAATTCAATCAGGTCCTGATGTATAGGAAGAGCTGCCGTTAGATCTCTTTTTAAACCCCTCATAAGTATAGAGACATCCAAAAAACGTCATCAAAGTTGGCCAAGAAATAAAGACGTATTTCTGTTCTGGATCGAATCTATAACCTTATTTACTTGTCAAGACTGTCACATCATATGACAGCCATTGTTTATTTTACAAATTGTGACAGTCACTTGTCAAAAGTTTATCATAACCGAAAACCTTAGACATGACCGCTATTTCCATAGTTCATAGCCAGCCATACTCTCGTTCATAGCCAGAGTTGATGACGTTTTTTTTGATGTCTCTATATATTGAATCGTCGTATTTCCGGTGGTTCGATGTTACTAAGAGCTGGTAGCCAGTAGAGTGGAGTGGTTTTAATAACACTTGAAATCATTCGCATCGTCTGGTTTAGCACCACGTCTACTTTTCCCACGATGCGTGCTGTTTAGCTGAAAAACAGACGAGCAGTATTCCGCACGTTGAGTAGACCAAGCTTAGTGAAGTGGTTCGAAGTTTATCTGCATCAGCCCCCAAGTTGTTCCGCTAATTTGTAGAGAATGTTATTTCGGGATTTCAGTAACAGAATGTTATTTCGGATTTCAGGCGAAAGTAAATCAACACTTTACGAGATTCTTGAAAACTTCGAAAAGGGTCACGTGTGAGACCAAGCATCAAGAACAATTGGATGTTGCATCACGACAATGCGACTTGTCACAGTCATTTCAGTATGCGAGTTCCTTAGCTAGTAAAAACATTCTTGTGGCTCCCCAGTCTCCTTATTCGCTTGACTTGAGTCTTGACTTTTTCTTTTCCCGAGATTGAAAAATCACCTCAAGGTACGTCATTTTGGGAACATAGAAAACATTCCAAACGGCTGTCACCGACCAGCTGAAGGCTATTCCAGTATATGAGTTCCAGCATTGCTATGAGGAATGGAAAAACCGTCTCCAGCGCTGTGTGGCTTCCCAAAGAAGTGATTTTGAAGGAGACAATGCTGAATTGTAATTCTATTCGAATAAAAGAAATAAAAAAATCAGTCTCATTACTTAATTTACACACCTCGTACATATATGGTTATAAAGTGTGAACGAATTGCTTTGTTACTATATTTAATATTAACTACTTTCTTGTATTACTTGTATTATTTTTGATACGTACGCCTATATCTCACGGCAAGTTTACGCATATATCCCACGGAAAGTTTTGGCCAAACAGCTTTAACTTGAACCATTTTCTCATAGATTGTTTGTTTAACCCTGTAGAAACATCATCATCCCATATATGTGGGACACCCGTAGAACTTCAACTGACGCAGACTGTTATAATATTAACAGTGAAATAAAAATGGAATTTTATATCAGAATGCATTATTTCGCGCACTTTACTAAGTAGATTATATAAGCGACCTAATTACATATTTTCTGAATGTGTAGGACCGCTGCTGTTAAAAAGGTAAAACGAGTTAATATGGACCCTTACACAACCCGACATTGTTTGATATTATAATAAGTTTCTGTATTCAGCGTTACGTCAAACAAAGTCGTAACTAGGTTACCATTCCACTGCGTCAAAAAGTACCAAAGAAAATTATTTTTTAAAACTGGCTGAAACTCGCTACCGAAACTAGGTTATGTTTTTTTGACGCCGTTACGTAATACTCTGCCAGTAAAATAAAACTTACACTTACATCCTTGGAAAAGAAATTGAAGGTTTGATTTACATTGTACAATTAAATCTCTACTTTTTTATTAGCGAGGATTTCATTTCGTTAGTCAATGCCAATCGATGTTTTAATTGATTTTGTAATTCGTTTTGTTAAGTAAAAAGGAAGAAGGATCATTTGTTCAGGACGACCTCGTTATTGGAGATTTCATTTAGACCTCCTACAGAAAAGCACAGATAATCAAAACATTTCTTATATAAGAGAAATTGCAAAGTAAACAATTACAATGTAAAGAGTACGCCCGTCATATTTTGCCTTTACGTCACTGAAACATGTAGAAGCACGTAGTTTTACTCGAATCGTCTGAGATCCGTTAAACATGATATTTTGAATTAATTACGACGAAACAATGCCCTTAGAAGGCAACCTTGTGGTATATCTGAAATTTTAGGTCAGGAGAAATACTACCTGTATGCTGTATTATATTAACAAGAACTAGATCAAAGCAATACATACACGGTGAAATTTTAATTTGGAAGCATATAAAATGCTAAGATAATACCTAAAATAATACCTTCCACAAAATATTGCCAAAGCGTCACCTATTCCCCTATCATGTAGCTCCGCCTTCCACGTCTCTAAGTCAACAAGGTTCGGCAACGTTTACGCATTTCGCGTTTTGCCGGCGACCATTTAGCTCAGCCGTCTAGGCGTACGTACGTAAAACTAGTTTCTCAGGTCTAATACAGCTTAAAAATGTCCACTTATACTGTTGAAGAAAAAAGGGCAAATGTATTAAACGGTATTACGCTGGTAATTCACCGCAAGAAATAATTGGCAAGTTTGCGTTTTCGTTTGGAAATCGACAGGTTCTGTAAGGTCTACAAATTTTCAAAATAGTTAATAAGTTTGAAACTTATGGGTGCCTACAAAATTGTAGTGCAATGTTGTAATTCAGACGATGACCAGCCTAGCAGAGCGTTACCGGAAGAAAGGGAACTTCGTGAAACTGCTGTTTGTGGTTTAGCTGTAAGTTAACTTTCCATGTAATAGCCCAAATTTCTGATGAACTTGATATTCAGCCTCGAACGGTTAGGAAAATTTTAAAGCGTAACAAATGTAAATGTTACAGGCTTTACAGACTACTCAATAAATTTTTCCGAGGACCAGACAAGGCGGATGGAATTTTGTGGAGAAATGATGGAAAAGCGAACGGAAATGGTGGATTTATTGAACAAATTCTGTTCACTGGATGAGTCTTCCTTTTCTCTTCATGGCCATCATAACCATCTGTGCTGTAGGTTACTCGAGGAAAATAAACACTTGAGTATTCGTAACAAACGCAGTACCCCAAAGGTTAATGTATGGGCTGGAATTTTGTGAAATTCTATTATAGGCCCTTTTTTTATAGGATGGCAATTTAAATGCCGAAAAATACCTTAACCTTTTGAGAGACCAAATTATTCCTACACCTCCAAAGGCTAAATATTAATTTGGAAGAAATTTGGTATCAACAGGATGGCCATCCCGCCCATAATGCGATAGCTGTTCGTAACTATTTAGAAAGTATCTTCCCCGATCGCCTTATAAGCGGACAGGGCTCGATTAGATGGCCTCCAAGATCTCCAGATTTGTCCCTAAATGACTTTCCTTTGGGATACATCACGGGAAAAATTATCGGCACAAACATGAGCGTGTCGGTAATTTGGATGAGCTTCGACAAAAAATAGTCGACGCAACGAACAATATTCCAGTCAAAATGTTAGAAAACACTTGTCAAGAGTTCTACAACAGGCTGGGATATTGTTTGGCGCAGTCTGGGTGGTCTATTCGAGCCCCTTATTAAATAGTTTTTAAGGAGATTTTGTATTAGAATTTTATTTTATTTTATTTGAATTTCATTACTTTACCTGTTTTATATTTTTTTTATTTATTTTACTTATGGAATTTTGTTATTTTTATTTTATTTACCAAAAGAATACCAGTTTTATGGCGCATCAGGCGGCAAAAGAGAGGCATCAAATCCATGGACTTAAGGTCCGTATTTATAAACAATTCTCAATCAATCTTATTAAGTCAGGTTTTACGTCATTTTCTATTTCTTGCAATAAATAAAAAATGACATAAAGTTAACTTGAGTCTGAGATTGAGATCCGTTTATAAATACGGACTAAAAGAACATGTATGATTACGCAATTCTACTGTTGTGCCTTGTGCTAAACTGAGTACATCCACCACTTACGGACGATCTGCAACTGAACTAATCTAATGCTGCAGTACCGGAACGTAAACAAAGGTCCACTCTAAGCTCCACCAACTAATGCGCTCTCGCCGCGCCGTTCGTATCTCAGCGATTGTCGGCCGACATTGTAGGGGAATACATTACGTATGACGTCTACTCCTCCTATCTTGCCCTACCAATATTCCATGCATTTGAAATGCATGTAATAGAATATCCTATACTTCCAAATTAAAGTTCCACACGTGTATAGGGAAGTTCCCACTATAATGGTTTTCACTGACATACAAGGCAACCAAAATGATTCAGTGCAATATGGATGGGAAATATAAATATCATTAGGGTTTCATCAACAAAAATAACACAAGCACATACAAAAAAAAAGTTGTCTGTCCGAGAGATGCCACATGTATATTCCCGATGTATTTTTTGGCCGCTGAACTCGATTCCGCTGTCAGGATTTGCTCCATAGTGTCCCAGATTTTTCCTAACCTCAAAAAAAGCATAAAAAAAACCGGAACATCGACAAATGAGCATATAAACCATGTAAAAATCTGTTGGTCGGTGAAAATCATGACCAGAATTAATATTTCCATGTATTTTTGACCGTTGAATACAATGCCGCACAGTGGGCGATAACGGCAAAATTTTTCTCAAAAATAAGATAACTCCATACAGAAAACTCTTTATTACTTTTTATATTACAGGTTTTGGACAGTATATTAAAGGAAAAATTGGTCCGACATACGTTTGAGGTTTAAAGAGGGGGGAGGGAGACACCCCGTAAGGGTGTCCTGTGAGGTGGGGAACCTCAACTTTTAGACTCGTGTAGCAAAACTCAATTTTCGAACCCGACAACAACCCTAAAACTAAAGCTCTTATGTCCCAATATTTCTATTGGAGATATTAGAGAGTTCTTATGGAGAGTTGAGGTTATGGGGTTATGGGATGTGAAAGTTCAAGTTATGGGGTCATGGGGATTAAAAACTTAGATTATATAGATATTGGGGCATAAGAACTTTAGTTTTAGGGTTGTCGGACTCGAAAAATTGAGGTTTGCGTACATGGAGGTCTAACAGTTGAGGTTATGGGGTTATGGGGTTCGACAGTTTGACTTATGGGGTCATGGATTGAAAGCTTCGGTTATTGAGATATTGGGCAAAAGAGATTCAGTTTTAGAGTTGTCGGGCTTGAAAAATTGGGATTTTTTTATAGATGGGGGGTCTGAAAGTTAAGGTTATGGGGTTATGTGGGTTTAAAATTTCAAGTAATGGGGTCACGGGGTTTTGAAAGCTTATGTTATAAGGTCAGGAGGGTTTAAAAGTTGGAGGTATGCGGTTATTGGAGCTAAATGCTTTAATTGTAAAAACCCCATATCCCAGTAGGATATGGGGTCCCTAAGGGGTGTCTCCCCCCTCTTTTAAACCTCAAAACGTGTGTCGGATGATTTTTCTTTAATATACTGTCCAAATCTGCAGAACAAAAAAAAATCACAGTTATTGAGTTTTCTCTATGGACTTGATCTTATTTTAAGAAAAATGTTGCCGTTTTCGCCCACTGTGCGGCATCGTATTCAGCGGTCAAAAAATACATGGAAATATGCATGTGGCACCTCTCGGACAGATAACTTTTTGTGTGTGCCTGTGTAATTGACGTGGGTTAAATAAAACTGCTGACTAATTTTAACACAAAGTAAGATAAAAAAAGTCACAAAGTATGCCGTGGAATCGATCCTACAGAAATGGTAGAAGGGTTGAGTGATCAGTGGGTTTTTATGCAACAGGGGATGCCTTTCGGGATTTTTAAACAAAATTTCCACATATAGTCATGGATTTCGACCCAGATTCCACCAATTTCTGACTAGATCTGTGGTTTCATTTAAAGAAACAGAGGAAGTGAGAATAGAAAGGATGTCAGTGGAGGATCTGAAGTTCTCACTGTAATCAAAAAGTTGAAGAAGTGAGGCAAAAACCATTTTTATTGACGAGGCGGTAAATAGTCCAATTGATTAAAACACCTTGCATTAATTAGGAGAAATGATTTTTTTTAGGATTGTTTGGTAACGTATGTCCTAAAAGTTGGCATAAAATTCATGACCTTAAATCTTAACGACAATGAAATAATATCAAGTCGCCTTTGGTAACAAAAGATTGTTTACTTTGTTGACTGTCAGTCTTTTCAGAGGGTTATTTATTTTGAAGTTTATGCTTTCAAATGTCGTATAAATTAGAAATAAGAAAAGTATCTATAACTTAATTGGGCGGGTGCCCAAAGCTGAAATATTTCGAATAATCGAGAATGAAAATATTTCTCGCAGAACCATTTATCGAACAATAGCGGGGTGCGAGCAGGAATACCTTGTTTGAACCTTCCAAAAAGTGGAAGACTAACGAGTATTTACTGCGCAGAGGAAATAGCGGTTGGTAAGAAGAGCAAGCAACCGTTGGGATGTCATCAGGAGACTGGCTCGTCAATATGACACTTCTAAGAGTACGGTATCGTTGACATTGAAGAGGAATGGTCTGAAATATCGAAAAAAACGTAAGTGCCCCAAATACACTCAAGGGCAGCTTCTACGTATACCAAGATGCTGCCGTCAGTGCCGTCAACTGAGACGGGTCTACTTTGCCGATGGCAAGAGCATTATTTTAGACGAGACGAAAGTATTTCACTTTGGCGAACTCCGAAATGAAAGGAAATGATAGGTTTTATACAAATAACCTAGAGGAATGCCCTGACAATGTAAAGTTTAAGACTATAGCAAAATTTGCCGATAAAATCCTTGTCTGGTGCGCAATTTCTAACAGGGACATATGCCGACTTCTTTGTGGGAAGAGTGAGAGGCGAAGCTTTGAACCGTCAGGGGTATATTGAGAACTGTCTTTCCAAATTGCTCCAGTTTGTCCAAGAACATCATGCTGAGGATGATATCATGTTTTGGCCAGACTTAGCATCGTGACATTACTCTAGAGATACCTAAAACTGGCTTCGTCAACACCGCATACCTTTTGTTCCTAAAAACGCTAATCCTAAATTGCTTCAGGTTCGCCCAATAGAGGACTTTTGGGCTTTATTATCGCGGAAAGTTTATGACAGAGGCTGGGAAGCCCAAAACGGCAACTTAGACGTCGAATTTTTGAAAAAATTGAGAGAAATTGACTTGAATTCCGTCCAGGGCGTCCATGAGAGACATCCGAAGAAAGTTGCGTCTGGTATGACAAATAATTGATGTCAGTTTATGATAAATAATTGATGTTTCAATAAATCTGTTCATTAAAAAAAAAACTGCTATAAATATTTTGTGCCAGAACTTTAAGGACATACGTTATAAGGTGGAAAGTGTAAGAAAGTGTAAAACGAAAGGAAAGTTTTCGACCTCGAAAGCCGGAGGGAGAACTTTTGGCAGGCGAAAACCAAGAAATTTTCGCACTTTTTTTAATTTTTTGCTTATATCTCCTAAACGACTCATGCTACAAAAAAATTTATATGTTCCGAAATTAAAGTAGACAAAATGTTCTACAAAAATTCATTGTCCAATTTAATTGTATGTCGTGTGGTTCGCATTCTACGAAAGTTTGAAAATCGACGTTGATGCTGTTGCCTCATAAAAAGTAGATGCCGCTTCCTTTAATGCAGGGTTGTTTACAAGGAGGGCACATATTTTGGTCTTGCCATGTCCAAAGGGAATGACGTTGTGTCACAACTGGAGACGGCGTGAGCAAAAAAAGATTGTAGTCAGGATCACACTTGTGCTAGGTTTGCCACTCTTTCCTGGTTTCAGCATCTACAAGTTCGTTTTGGTTGAACTAGGAATCCCAGTTAGCAACACAACAACGTCAACATCTTCGCTGATTATAAATCCAACAATCGAAATTGAGAGATTGAGACAAAGCTGTTGTCACAATGAGAACATCAGCATCCTCTGCTGCCTGTAACATATTTATGCAATTCGCTTCGAAGTGTTTTCAGACAGAAGTTTTCAACATCTTGATTAGATTGTTTTTGTTTTTCTCATTACCCAAAATTTTTCTGGGACACAGCAGGAGGAAGAGTTACTTCTTCGAAGGTGATGTCTACTGATGTGTTCATTTTGGAACGGCGAACCCATCTAAATTCGTCGATTTTTAAACTTCGGTAAAATATGAAGCACATGATATAGAATTACCTTTGGTCAATGCATTTTGTAGGAAATTTTGTCTACTTTAATTTCGAACGTATATAATTTTCTGTAGCATGAATCATTTAGGAGATATAAGCAAAAAAATAAAAAAAAACGTGTTTTTTCGCCTGAAAAAAGTTCTCCCCGGCTTTCGAGGTCGAAAACTTAGTTTCACACTTCCCACCTTATATCAAAGAATCCTAGAAAGAAAATCTCATTTGCCCTAATTAATGCAAGCTGAACTCTTCTGAGGCTACGCATCAACTGGGCTAAAAGTTAGTAAGTATTTTTTTTAATGAGAAGAAAATTCGTAGAACAACGTATACGGAAGTTTTGGAAATTTTAAAAAAAAAAAAATTAAAGATATTACAAACACCATTCGGTTACAAATAGTGCAGTGTAATTGTTTGTACATAATTATCAGTTATTTTAAATGTTACGAATAGCACTTGTATTCAATGATACAGTATTTGTAACACTCTTGGAAGGATTCCGCTTTCTAGGTGATTTTAATTTAGTTTAAGTTTTTTTGCTTGTGAAATAGAATTAACCGGATAAACATTCACGTTTATGTTTCTGCTGCTAGTGCTGCTAAGCGCTGAAACAATACAAGTATATTGGACTATAGTTTTAATTCATATTTTAATTTTATATTTAAATTACCTTTCTGTTAAGGATAGCAATGAACCATTATGTTCTTGTTGTTTTTCAAAAATAGCGTATCAAATATGCTACTAAGTCATAAGAAAGGGGTTAATATTGTATCTTCTAGGAGTTGTATGCAAAAAACGAACTTCAAAAATGGAAAAAGGAGACAAAAGTACCTTCCATTGGCCATTTTGAGTCCAAAATATTGCTTTTTATATTTAAAAATATGAACATGTCGAGAATGTGTCCATTGAGCGAATAGTGGTTTAAGAAGTCTTTAACAAATTTTAATAGGAAAACCTAATTTATAGCTCAAATTCTATAAAAATCCAATAGGTATTTTTTAGGCTCTTACATAGGCGCTTATTGAGTAGCAATAATTTATTAATTCAATTGTTGTATTTAACTGTTGTATTTATTTATATTGTATTTATTTATGTTGTATTTGTTTATATATTTATATTGTAATTCTAATGTTTAATAAATTATATTATTATTTCGCCGACTTTATAGTCACACTTCTCAGCGTAAACTCTGGGAAACATTCACCCATTCCTGCTGCAGACAGTGATGGCTTGATATCTCATCCCCGCCTCCAGCAGAAATTAGGCTCAGGCGAGGGAGGAAATTCATCCTGTCCCAAAACCTTTCTTACAATATGACATGTTTGTAGTACAACTGCCTTCTGGCCATTTCGAATAATATTATAAGACAGTCCTAATGCCGCGATGTTCTTGGCGAATCTGGTCGTCATCACGCCCTCTGCCGATATTACTAGGGCGTACGTCTCCACCTTCTCCAGTTTCCATAGGCGCTTCAGCTCGATTGATAGATTTTCGTATTTCGCGATCTTCTCCCGTTCAGTCTTCTGAATGTTGTGAGTAAGTGGCACTGCGATGTCTATGATGATCCCTCTTCGTTGTTCCTTGTTGATCAGTACAATGTCTGGTCGGTTGAAGTCCACTGTTCGATCGGTGATGATTAGCCTATCCCAGTACATCACTGCTACTTCCGATTCCAGCACAGCTTCCGGGGTGTATTTGTAGTATGGCGGAGCCGTCGCTAACAGGCCATACTTAAGTGCCAGTTGTTGGTGCACCATCTTCGCAAGTTGGTTGTGCCTGCCGAGATATGCTGACTCTGCTAGCGCGGGACACCCTCCTATTATGTGCTCTATAGTTTCGCCTACAGATCCACATTTCCTACATATGTCTTCGACGTCGTCTCTCAGGATATGCTTCTGGTAATTTCTTGTTTTTATAACCCTGTCCTGAATGGCAGTCAAGAAGCCTTCGGTTTCGGGGTACAGATAGCCGTCGGTAAGCCATTTTAACGAATTTTCTTTGTCGATGTGGTCTGGCTGTAGCATTTTCGGAAAACGTCCCTGCAAAGCATGTTCCATCCACTGGGTCCGGAGCTCCTCTTCTGTTGGTACGTCGACCGGAATAAGTTCACATCCCAGGCTCAAAGGCGTGTATCCAGCGTCCTCTCTTGCTATTGCTGTTATTAGCGGGTCCCTGTTCGTTAGCAGCTTTCTTCTTAAGGAAGCTTCTTGGTTAAGGCACTGATTCTTGATGTTCAATAGACCTCTCCCACCTCGTCTTCGAGGCAGGTAGAGTCGAATTTCTGAAGAGTTCGTATGCAATTGTCTGAATTTAGTTAGAAGCCGCCTGGTAAGTCGGTCGAGCTCATCGAGATCAGTAACAGACCACTTAACGATTCCGAAAGAGTATGTCAGCACTGGGACAGCCCACGAGTTGATGGCTTTGATAAGATTGCCTCCAGATAAAAAGCGTATTCAGCAACTTTGTCACACGGCTCTTGTATTTCTCTTGGAATTCCTTCTTCAGTTGTGTGTGGTTGATCCTGCCAATTTGACACACTCCCAAGTAACGGTATTGCTCTTCCGGTGGTAGTTGATGAATGTCGGCATACACCTCTGGATTGTTATGAGGTGCTCCCTTCACAATACTCAGTGTGGCGCACTTATCTAGGCCAAAGGACATTTTGATGTCGTCGCTGAAGGTCCTAGTAGTTCCAATGAGGGCCTGGAGATTTGCCTTGGACCCACTGAATAGTTTTAGATCGTCCATGTAGAGCAGGTGAGTGAGTGTTGCTCGGTTTCTCACGTTGATCTTGTACCCAGCTGTTGTCTTATTCAGTAGGGTTGATAATGGGTTGAGTGCCAAACAGAACCAAACCGGCGAGAGTGAATCACCTTGGAAGATTCCCCTTCTTGATGTCAACTAGTCCTGTGTTCCCTCCAGAGACCCAAATGTTTGTTTTCCAAGACTGCATAAGATGTTGGAGAAGAGCTCTTATCCGAGGGCAGACTTTGTAAATTTCTAGGACTTTTAGTAGCCAGTCGTGAGGTACCGAGTCGAACGCCTTGCTGTAGTCGATGTAACACATATGCAAGTTTCTTTCTTCTTACTTGGGCTTGCTTCAATACCACAGCGTCGATTGTCAGTTGATGTTTACACCCCGCTGCGCCTCTGATGCATCCCTTTTGTTCTTCCTCAAAGATGTTGTTTTCCAAGCAGTGACGATAGATTTTTTCATTTATGATAGACGTGAACAGCTTATATATTGTGGACAGACACGTGATGGGTCTGTAGTTCTTCGGTTGGGCAGCATCACCCTTTTTGAAAAGCATGAACGTGTTGCCTGTCATCAGGAAATCAGGTACGACATGCGGATCGTTGATCGCCTCCGTGAAACACTTTGCCAGAATGCCATGAGATGCAGGTAGGTGCTTGAGCCAGAAGTTGTGAATCCCATCAGGGCCCGGTGCTTTCCAGTTCTTGGTCCTCTTGATTGCCGCAGTTACGTCCTCTTCTGTAATGATTCCGACAGCCATTTGATTGAGATCTTCGTTGTGTGCTTCAATTTCCTCAATCCATGGCGCGTTCTCGTTGTATGTGTCGGCGTCACTCCATATAGAATTCCAGTATGTTGTGAATCGCGCTGGATCGATTTCTGCAGGTTGTTCTTCATCCTGTTTCTCCAAGCTACTCAAAACCAAGCTCCTCAAAAATATTATTATTATTATTATTATTATTATTATTATTATTATTATTATTTTACGTTGGTCTCGGGGGGGCAAAAAATGCCATTATTTTAACATTGTTCTTTTCATATTGTTTAACCCGCGAGCACTATCGCTTACATTAGTTACAAGAACACTATCGTGTTAGATTTTATCTAACATTCACAAATTGCAATAAAACCCTTAAAATCTTAAGATACTTCACTTTAATGATTAACCAAGGTATTAAACAGAATAAATACATATACATTTAACATTAATAGAAACCTAAATATAAATGGATATTTAGCATAGTTACAGTATGCTGTTCAATATAACTAAAAATCAGAATCATCATTTTTTTCGCCACAAGCAGTGCAAATTAAAGTGGTACTTTGTGTATGTTCCTTGCAAAATTTGTTTCAATTACTGCAACGATGTTATTTAAAGCGGTTTTTTCTTACTGGACAGAATTCTTATCTTGGTTTTTGAGTAACTGGTGTAGCTGGTGTTCCTGTTGCTTTTACTCCAGTAATATTCTGAGTGTTTTGACGAAGAACAAGAAATAAAGCTGGTATAGATAGATGCTCTGCGAGTCAAATGAGGTAATACAAGTGTTTTTGATAACTGTAATATAGGCCCTTCGGCTTATAACTTAGCCGAATTAGCCGAGGAGAGTAAAAAAATATTGTAAACGGCCATCGATTGCTTATTCTAGTCACAGAATATTCTGATTTCCAACCTATCGACAACATCCACACCTTCCTTAGTACTGTTGTACACCTCTTCGCTAGTGTTAGATAATGGGCGCATTCAGGGACGCTCAACGGCTGAGTAGCTAACTTAGCTACTTCCCTGAATGGACGTGGCTGACACTTTTTTTATCTCAGCGGCTGACCAATTTACTAAGCCTAAAATATTATAGCTGAGATGCTGACTTGACAATAATTCTATCATGATTCTCTGTCGTTTTATCTGTGCTGTGAGCAACTGAATTTTAACCTACTTTTGAACAGAAGTTATGGAAAAGAAAATATTGCTTGTTTTTAAACAAAAGTTATGGAAAAGAAAACGAACCTTTGTTCTTTAAGTGTCTTTAAGCACAGAACACGGCAGGGAATTATTAATCCATGATTCATGAAAGTTATCTATGCCATAGAACATATTACGTTTTTTAGATCTTTGCGAAACTCATAGAAACGATTCAGGGAGTGTTAAGCCGCTGACTGTCAGAAAAGGCTAACTACTAACACATAGCATAGCGGCTGAGCGTCCCTGAATGCGCCCATTAACTAACAATCCGCCGCTAAGGCCACCAACCATCCCCACTCTCGCACCCCAGTGCAGTACACGGAAGCAAGGCGAGTGGGGAAAGCATATCTAAAAGCCCAAAGAGCCTGCCCCAAGTTTCCGAAAAATATGAGCCAAACATAAAAAAATGTTAGATATTTTCTAACATCGATAGTGCTCGCGAGTTAAGACGGTGGTTTAATCCAATTTTAACGGCGATACCAAAATACGACGAATGTTGAATATTTATGCCATGGAAATACTTTAAAAACGCAGTTCGTTGACACCCAATAAGCCGTTATAGGCTGTAATATAATAATACAGATCGGAGGTATTATTTAATACTGACTTTTAATACGTTTAGAATAGTGCAAGTAATTTCGCAAACGCAAAAACACAAATCGTTCGAACGGGTCCAAAGTCCGCAACGTCGGTATGGAGTTTTTTACTTAAACGGTTCGATACATTTACATTTAATAAATAAAATACGAGGGCGACGCCGAAAATAAGGTATCCGAAGCGGTACAGCCACAGGGAATTGTTTTGCAGCAGTTGGAACTAATGTTATATTCGGTCATCTTTACTCTTTTAACCTTTAGACTGCCGGCATTTTTCCCTTATAAATGGATATTTTTGAGGGACAAAGTTTATATACATATATAAACATCTAATACATCTATAGTAGTTGCCGAGGTCACTGGTGGCTCATATATGAGCCAGGCCGGCTGGCAACGGTCGGGCCAATGTTAAAAATTTTCAGATTGTGTAAATTACTATATATTTATCTTTAACCGAATGTGTTTGATATTATAATGTAATAAGCTACCAAAAACACTCTAAAATATATTTAGTCACCAATAAAACCACTCAAAAAACGTGAAAAAAGCGATCAGTTACACTGCAATAATATTTTTTCTTCATCCCTAGACTTACATATTTTCATACCTATGTATATATTTGTATACGTATATCCTTATATATTTATATAGTTATAGGTAGAAATTCAATGTTTTAAATTCGAATTCAATCGAACACATTATATTCAAGTATCGCTAAAAAAAAATATGATTTATCCTAAATACAGTAATTCAAGTAAAAAACTAATAATGATTCTATGTAAAAAAAATTTTAATTTGAAATAATCGATAAAAAGTCAATAACCGTTCAATAAAGAATTTTGAAAATATAACTCCTTTCGCTAGGGGTGGTTTCGGCATCTCAATCAATTGCGGAAAATTTTAGGGTACATTTTACAGATTTTACAGCATGCTTCCGAAAAAAATCGTGTAAAAGTCAATACCCACCTAATAACGAATTTTGAAAATTTCACCCCCTAGGGGTGGTTTCGGCATTCAATATTGCGGAAATTTGGCATTTTTACAGATTTTACAGGTGCTTCAGAAAAAAATCGTGTAAAAGTCAATATACCCACCTAATAACGAATTTTTGAAAATTTCACCCCCTCGCTAGGGGTAGTTTCGGCATCTCAATCAATTGCGGAACATTTTAGGATACATTTTACAGATTTTACAGGCTATTTACTAAAAAAAATTCAGTAAAAAGTTCAATAACTAATACAAGTTCAATAACGAGTTTTTAAATATTTCACCCCCCCCCCGCTAGGGGTAGTTTGGGTACCACGATCGACTAGAAAGAATTTCAGTTGTATCCTTTAGAGATCAGAGAGCCTATTAGATGGGAAAAATTCACTATAATATCTGTATTCATCACTAAAACTATTATTTTATTACTGTCCCATATATGAGCCAGCCGGCAGTCTAAAGGTTAAACAAGCGGTCACCGAGTGCGCTATATCGAATCTACTTCAGAAAATCATCAGAAACGAAAATAATACATAATGATGAATGTTTAAATTAAATATAATTGGTATTTTTACACATTTTTAAAACTATTTATTCCGGTACTTTATATCAGAAAACAAACTGAAATGAAGTAACCGCAATATATAGAATAAAATTCCCAACAAAAAAATTTCGCTGCAGGCGACCCACAAGTTAAATATTGGCTCCTATGCATGGCTAAAAGTATCGCCTAACGAAACAAAACGGACGCACTGAATCACAAACGCGTAAAGAGAATAGCGTGCTAAAATGAAATAGCGGAATGCCATAAGGGATGTAGCATACGTGATATCGTCCACTTTCATCGATTGATATCGGCATCCGTAATTTCGTGCTCGCGCCTCGTGTGGTCTCTATGATAAATAGTAATAAGTGATTTCCGCTAGCCGAAATTATATGCAAAAATTATTGTGCAGCAAAAGAAAAAGAGTGAGCCCAAAATTAGCCTGTTTTTCAAACACTTGTATCTTTACCTAGAATTGGTGATATTAAACTTATAAATGCTCAAAATTTTCGTCTCATCATAACTTAGTGCGAAAAAGAAGACTTATTGCTCCAGACCCTGTGCGTCCCCTTAAATGAAGGGTTAACCCTCCTTTTTTCCATTACTCAAGACTGAAAGGCGATGGGCCTAACCTGACCACGGATTCGTACTCAGGAGGTAAAAATACTTCGGAAACCATATGAGGAGCGTCCATGCAAAACTGCACATGTCCGTTAAAAGTAGTTTTGAGAGATCTTCCAAAAACTGTTTGTGAAATGGCTACTGACTCGTAGTGTACGAAAATATTACTGAATATACCTTTATTAGCACTGATTTATAAAACATTTTGAAAGAAAAACAAATTCTAAAAAATAACTACAAAATTATCACTCTTAATTTGGACATGTTCAATTTTGCTCGGACTAGGTGGACATGGGTTTAATTTTGATTGAAATAGCTAATGGACATGTGTTATTTTGAACGATTATTTATTGATACAGTAACAGAAAATTTAGCATTTATTGATACAGTAGCAGAAAGTTTAACAATGACAGGAATGTTAGGGAAAACAATAACTAACCACTATGGTAAAAAATACCTACCGTTTAGACTTGTCTTCTTCGCGTTTTGATATATTATGCCTCCTTCGCCTAGAGCCAACGTTAATTAACCCCACGGAGACGTCCATCTTTGAATAATAAAGTAGGATTAATGTGAAAATATTATCGCGCACGTACGCCACAAAATAATATTTTATTAGCACTACTGTTATTTCTTGTTGCTTGTACTTTATAGGTTAATTACACACTAATGACTTGGCGAAGTCACATGGTTTAAGAATATGGTTTCCTATTATCATATTAGAACAGTATTTACGTCTATTAGTGAAATTCTGCACACAAACCAAGCACCAACATAGCAGTAAAGAAATCTAATTTATCGGAACATGTGCAGTTTTGAGCTAACCCATGCACATACCTATACATTTCCCCATGGACATGTGTAATTATGATCTAAATGCTTAATCAATTGCTGCCGTGGGACATTGCAGTTGGGTAGAATTCAGAAAATCCTTCAACATTAAATCTTTTAACTCATTTCGAAGACAACCTGGACATGTGCAGTTTTGCATGGACGCTCCTCATATATTGTATGTAGTAAAACAGCCTTTTTTTATTGGGCGGTAGCAATTATGCTTTTTCTCGCATGTGCGTAATGGAAAAATGGAGGGTTAGTTAACCCTTCATTTAAGGGGATGCACAGGGTCTGGAGCAATAAATCTTCTTTTTTGCACTAGCTTATGATGATACGAAAATGTTGAGCATTTATAAGTTCAATTTCATCAATTCCAGGTAAAGTTACAGGTGTTTGAAAAACAGGCTAATTTTGGGGTCACTCTTTTTCTTTTGCTGCACAATAATTTTTGCATATAATTTCGGGTAGCGGAAATCACTTATTACTATTTATCATACAGACACACGAGGCGCGAGCACGAAATTACGGATGTCGATATCAATCGATGAAAGTGAACGATATCGTATGCTACATCCCTTATGACATTCCGCTATTTCATTCCAGCACGCTATTCTCTTTACGCGTTTGTGATTCAGTACGTCCGTTTTGTTTCGTTAGGGTCTGGAGCAATAAATCTTCTTTTTCGCGCTAGCTTATGATGAGACGAAAATTTTGAGCATTTATAAGTTGAATTTCATCAATTCCAGGTAAGTTGCAGGTGTTTGAAACACATGCTAAAAAAAGCTCGTTTTTTGGGGTTACTCTTTGGTTTTAACAGCAGTGGCACCTGGTGGAAATTGAATTTCTCGTATTTTCATAACGGAATGTGGAACCCACATCAAATTTTAGGATAGATTACTAGAGTAGAGTAGAAAAAAAAACTTCACACTTCACACAAGCAAAAAAAAATCTCTGTGGTTGTAACACTTTGGAGACCTTATTTTTAGGATCACCCTCGTATTTAGGAAGGAATTTCTTCGGGTACACTTGGGACGGCCTTTTTCCTTCCTACCGCAAGGTCAATAATACCGAAGACGGTTTTGAGTACTTTCATTGTTTGACGGCCGCCCAAAAGTTTCAAGCGATGCCATGTTTAGTATTCAGTCCTCGATACGACGTGATTCAATCTGGGTGTAGAATTTACAAGTTTACGGATGCACCTTCAAGGCAACAGATAATTTTAAAACAATTTCAAGCTTTTTGTGCTTCCTTCCAATGTGCCTTAAGAAAATTAATAGTCAAACAAAGCTTGTATAAAAAAGCGTTGACTGATGTTCTAATAGCTATAGAAAAAACGACGATTTCTAAAAAAAAAACAAAACAACAACAGTATACTGGACAAACAAAAAAGATCAATTTTAACTAGATATAACAAACATATGCTAACTCAAAGCGCGGTAAAATTGTCTTGATTAGACCAACACGGCTTTGGTTGTCGCAACAAAGTGAGCATTAGTGGTTTATAATGAATAAAAAGTCTAAAAGACAATAGTACACCGATAAATGCAACTATTGGGTATTTAATTAAAAATATTCTCTTTAAATTAAGGTTCACCGAACAAGACATTTTGATATATGTAAATACGCTAAATACTTAGCATTAACTTTGGTTGTAATCAGCTCCTGACGATGCCAACCTAGTTACGAGTAACCCGTTTCTAATTTTGTTTGAACTTGTGTTGCCATTATAGCACTCAATAATACAATAAAAATAATATTGCTCGTGACATCTAGTGTCGACGCTGAGTTTTGAGTAATCAGGATTTCTGACTCGACTTCCACACCTTACTTAAGGACCGACCCCCATAGTATGACCGGTTTACACTGTGGACAGAACTTACGCTTTCTCATTACTTCTTTGTTTGTTGAACTCGTCTTTTGGGTAAACATCTGTAAAGGCGACCTCACACGTAACTACAAGCCTGACAAATATGCATGATCAATCTATTTGAACAAGCTTACTTGCGCGTCTGTATGAGAATTTTGAGCAGGCATTTTTTAATTGTACAAGCGGCTTGAAGATTGATTGAATTTCGATTGCATCAGTAAATCGTCCTGTGCAAAAAGAAGGGTGTGTAACAAGACTGTGAAAGTTTGTGAAAACATTAGTGACTGTAGAACAATTGTGACGTCAGTTTTGAGTGAGATCTCATGGAGTTACCGTCTAGTTGTAGTTGCTCGCATTTAACAATGTTTATTTAATTACGTTTGGTACTCTCAAAAAATCATCCAATGTTAGATTAGAATTAATTGAACAATATATGTGGAAACAACAAGTCATGTCTTTGGCGCGTGGAATCAAAAGAGTATCATGACAAGAAGAGGAAAGCTATGATCTTTATTGTATTTTAAAAGAGATAAATACCTTCAGGGCAAATTGCTGAAGAGAAAAGAAGAAAATTGAAGAATTCTTTCGCTTTGAAATTTGTACAAACGAAATATAAGAACCCTTCGTTTGCCTTTTTGGGAGGATTAAGATATTTCAAACTATTTCGCATTTTTCTTTTATATACAATAAATGCAGCCAAAATGAATGCATCATCGTCTGAGCTCAACATTGTCCACACCAGAGTCCAAACCAAATGTTAATTTGTACAACAGTGAAAAGATTCTTGTCCCTATTTTGCTAGATGGAGTCAATACGTCTGAAAAGTCGTTACTATACTATATAAAAAAAACCTTGACTTATACTACACAAAAAAAGTCAATTAGGTATTTCCTTGAGATCCTCGCAGTCTCAGGGAACTATTTCAAGGGGACTATCTGGTGATGTCAGGTAAGTTCCAAGAGTTGAGTTCCAAAGAACATGGAACATTTTGGTTCTACATAGAAACAGGCGCTTGTTCAAACTTTAAAGCATACTGTTACGTATGTAAGGTTGCGAAGGAAAATTCTGCATGATTCTACAAAAAGACTGGTCATGTCATGATTCTACTTAAAACTGATTCTACAAAAAAGCTTGTCAAATTAGCGGTTACGTGTGTAACCGTCTTTAAGGCGAAGATGATAAATAAATAATCGATGGTCGTGCGTCAGTATTCTCCTTGTCGAGGGAGCAGTTGCCGCTTGCGTCGTCGCCGTCGTCGTTTCAATTGTTATTGTCTATACGGCGTTGTCGTACTCAAAGGTCAGTAGGATATAGCGTGGAATTATAGCGTTTGTGGCGACTACCGCGTTCGGTCGGTACATTTTCGGACTGGCCGCCAGTGGCGGCGCCAAAAGGGGAGGTCCAATTAAATATATTAAAAAAAAGCTTAACATCGATAGAGTTATTTAGGTGAAAATCGACTGGTCTACAATCTATAATCAAAGTTCCTGCTGTTGCACCGACGTATCCTTGTTAATCGAATTATTCTCATCTTATTAATTATTGTGACTTATAAATTATCCCTGTTAATTTATGCATAACCTTTAACAATTGACGATTGAATTGATAAATTCAATGATAGTTTTGCTTCAAAAGTTGCATTGAGCGTCAAACGATGAGTACCGTAATGGTCGTTTCCCTGTATCGAATGTTACGGTATTTTGCATCACTACACAGTGCACCAAAAGCTTTGCCCCTGGTCGCGGCAGACAAAACTTGAAACTGTGAACGCATTATACCTATGCATATAACAAATTATTCCTATTTTTGGTACTTCCGCAACACGAACTACAAACAAATCCGTAAACAAGAAACCAATTGTAGATACACCTAAGTACAAATTTTCACAACAACTCTTAAAATCACTAATCGATTTCAAATTATTAAAATCTGTTAACGGTCTTTTCTGACCTCAAAATTTGCTCACGTTTTATACCAAGGCTTGTAGCACGCCACTGTCCAGGTACTTAAATCTGTTAAAAGTGCAAAGCTGCTTATACAGGTTTGCTTAAGGTCGTCTCCCATATATGCAAAACGGAGGATGCTTGCTATTCTTTTTGTGCGTCAATTCTGCGCGATTTCGCGTTTGTTAATAATGCGGAGTAGCAGTAGTAAAAACAGCGCAACGATTTAAAAATAAAGCCGGACTCTTCCAGGAGATATTAAATCTCTCACTGCCCCCATAAAGATTGTTAATACGTAACAAACATAATCATTTTTCTTTATTAAGTTAAGCTAGAGATTATTTGACTGAGAATGTTAGGATTATGAGTGACAAAACCATATTTAGTGCACTAGTGTCAATATAGAAAACGTCGAAAACGTTCAGTTTTAACTTACAAAGATTACTAAAATATACAGGGTGGAATCGTGAGGATTCCCCCCCCCCATTTTCTCCGTTATTTTTAGAGCTACAAAAATTGTGTTTACAAGTGTATTTTTTTTATTAAAATCTGCTTGTTCTTCTGGTTGCACGAGTTATTGAAATATCACTCACTGAATATACATATGTATGTATAAAACAATATACTGGGCAATGTGACGTAATTTATTATAAGCTGTGGATTTTTTTCGTTGTCAAACATAAACTTTTAATATCCTGAGTTCTTTTGTTGTTTATATTAGTGAACCATATACATTGGGCTATTGATATGTTTAACATATTTTTGGAATAATTGATAATGATTATTACTAATGAATAATACACGTTTTGCGAAATATGTATTTATTTTATCATAATAGATAATACAGTAAAATAAGAGATAAAAAGGTGTACATAAAAGTGACAATTTATTCAAATATTTTCTTTTAGAGTTACCTTAAAGTAAAGCTGTAAAGGCACGTTACTGTTACAAATACAAACCAAATTAAAAAACAAATACTACGCATTTTTCTGATAAAAGCTCTGCTTAATTTCACATTAAATTATGGGTTGAACGAAAGCGAGAAACACATTTATAAAATTATGCAATAAAAGTCGTATCCTCAGACTATTTATTTACGTTCCATATTCCAAGAATAGTGCATGAATCCTGAACGGAAAAATATAAACAAATTCCCTGTGAAAATATTAATCAGGAAAATTAACGCGAGAGAAAAAAATGTGATTTTTGGTCGCAACATTTAGGAAGGTAGCAATAAAATTTAAAAATTCAAGCAAATTGGTAGCTTGCCAATTGTCGTATGTTCATGGTTAAACTAGAGCGTTTATTCAGATGGCTTCCTTGTTTCATTTTGGGTCATGTCAGTTTCAAAGCGAAGTAGTTAGACGTTATTTATTTAGCCTCTCCATAACAACAACTGTTTCTTTTAGATAATCCACTGGGAATCCTGTATGTATGATTGCTCAATAGATCTTCAGATTCAAATCAAATTCAAATTTAAAATTTGTTTTCTGAACACTGATGAATTAGAAAAATTAATAATCATTTGTTAAATAAATGTATACATAGATACATATATGTATAATATACATATATGTACATATATATACATATATGTATTGTATACAACGTTGGGAATCACACATCTACCTTGCTGGAAACCGATGCTTGCTAAACATATCTTGTTTGTCGGAGAAAGGGGGTAATATGCCCTATTCACTGACAAATAAACATTGTAGTGGGTGGGGCCACCGTGAAAGATGTAACACCATTGGTCTGTAGCCCCACCCACTAACCAATGGATTACTGATATCAACTTACAGACGGAAGATGTAACTTTGCCAGCACTGTATGTGTACAGGAATCAGAAGCACTATAAATGGTTTGTCATGAGGTCAGTTCATGTTCACATGAATTTTTTAAAACAAACAGTGTTATTTACACACTTAACTTTTATTTTAACACTTAAAATGATTTTAAAACTAAGTACGTATTCAAATTAAACATTTTATTCCTTTGTTACTCAGAAAAATGTAAGATGCTTTTAAGAATTTTCACCACAGTGAAGCACGAACGTTAAATTTACGAAAACGAATTTTGATTAATGTTCTAGATTTTTAAAACCAGCAAATGAAATAAACCCCTGGTAGGGCGTTATTAATATGATCTCAACCAAAAAAGCATGCTGCCCTGAAGGCATTCGGAGGTATAATGATATTAATCACTAAGCTATGGAAATATGGCAGTTTACGCGTAGGCTGTGATAGGTGGATGAGGTGGATGACACGTGACTTAATGCTCTTAACCAATTGGACTCATTAATTCGGCAGCTGCTATTATTTTTTGTACATCTAAACGCAATACTTCGTCTTCTTTTACTAACCAGAGGCGCAGCATTGGGTTTTAGGTTTTAATCAAACACTTATGATCTAAAGAAAATATATTAATATAATTTCTATCAAACGTATATGCATTTTATCGACACTTCTTAATGTTGAAAGCAATTTTCAATAATTCTAAATATTTTATTTCATTCCTAGTTGAATGCCTTTAGGCATATGCACATTTAATAACCATCCCTTGTTAAAAATGATCATCGCAGAAGTCGTAAATTTGTGTTCCGTATATCAAACACTAATTAATTAATACAACTTAATAAAATCCCTTTTATTATGGATATCAATAGCATTTTATTACACAGGAAGTCATCAGACTATAAATTTATTATAGGCTGTTTAATTTATTAATTGTAATTTATTAATATGAGGTATAAAGATATTTAAAATAATATATTGAGGCCTTAATTATAACGTTTACAATTCATTTGCTTTAGCGTACAGGGTTTCTCGAATGTGGGTTTTCAATAATAATATAATTAATAAGCGTCACAATGAGCAAAAAAGCTCATAAAAAGCATGCAATAAAAGATCTTTATAAACATAGTTATTTCATATTTTAAAGTCATTAAATCATACATTTCTTAGTTTACAACTGCAATAATACGAAAAAAAAATAAGTCAGGTAGATTCCTGACTTATGTAATAAAGTCAGGTAGATTCCTCTCCAATTTACAGTGTTGTTAAATAAATGAAGCTTTTGAATTTTATATTGATACATAAAATTGTATTGAGTTGATGCGAGCGCGGAGTGTAACAGGCCCGTAGTCAGTTTACGAATGAAAATGTTAATATGTTCACAGAAACTATGTTGCATCATAGTACATTATTAAATAATATTACTTATTACCAAGCGCGAATGTCACAGGGCCGACACTGTGCATGTCCTGCCCTTGACTCGTTGGCGTTCACAGCTGACTTGCATTACGAAAACTGCGCTAGCAATGTTAGTTATTTATGGCACGCTGTAACAGACAGTCGCCGGTATTGCATCGCGTTGATACGTTTCGTGTTTACGTATTCGCCGTGTGTTTAAATAACTTTATAAATATTGATAATTGTTAGTTGAGGGGAGAAGTGAGGTACCATGCCAAAGGTGAAAAGAAATAGACGGGAAGTATTTCAAACGTGGGTTTTGTACTGTGTGTGAACGCATTATAAATTCTTCAGATAAAATTAAAGTAACAAGACATCTGAAAAGCCATGCCTCGTCCAGCGCTGACAACTTCGTATTTTTCTATGAACTTACAGAAGCCTTTGTTGCAAGCAATATTCCATTAAACAAACTAGATAACCCCAAGTTACGTACCTTGTTAGAAAAATATATGGACCGAAAAAATTCCTCATGAAAGTACGTTAAGCATATGTCGATCGAGTTTACAACAATGTAGTGACATCAATACGCGAAGACATTGGGGACAATTTCGTGTATTTTATTATAGACGAAGCTACCGATGCTTGCGGGCGTTCAGTAGCTAATTTTTTTAATTGGTTCGTTAAAAAGTGACACTGCTAGTGACAGCCACCTACTAGCTTCTAAGGTTCTGGATAAAACTAATCACGAAACGATCGTAAATTTTGTTAATGACTGTTTTAATTATATATGGCCCGATCAAGATGCTACAGATAAAGTTCTTGTGATGCTAACTGATGCAGCCGCGTACATGTTAAAAGCAGGAGACATTTTATCTAAAAAATATGTTTTAACCACCACAAGTATGTTTTAACCACCGCCAATTTGCCATGGGAATCTTGTCTCAACACTGACGTTTGTCGGGTAAGTGTTGTCATTGTTACGTGTTATATTAATTTATATAGGTATTTTATCCTTGACTTAACCGTACTATTTGGTAAAAATAGTACAATGTTGCTACATAATTTATGTAAACATATTAATATTTTCATTCGTTAACTGATTACGGCCCTGTTACACTCCGCGCTCGACGATCTCTATTGAAATATATATTTCAGTCATTGATATACTTTTGGTAATATACTGAAAAGTGTCAATCGGTTGTGTTACGTTTTAATTAAATAGTCGTATTGTATAGCTCAACCATATCAGTTTTACACATAGGACAGAACATATTATTATTATATTTTTTTATTACCAATTATTATCATAAGATTCCTATTACATGCGTGTTACTCAGAATGTAGTATCTAATGTTAAAGTCTTTGGCATAAAATAAGTTGTTATGCCTAATTACATCGCCACCAAAGCAAAATATACATAAATATTCGTACTAAGCTTTGCTGGCTTCGGAAAACAAGTCTGATCATTGACCTACATATTTACAGGACTCACCTAATTATAATAACGAACACTTCAATGACAATTCAGCACGCAACAACTAATTACACAGCCACACAAAAAAAAGTTTCTGACCTGGGGGTCTCACTATGTGTACTATATGTTTTTGAGGTCAGTTTCATCCCAGCACGTCTGGGTTCGGCCATAACCTCAAAAAACACTCAAATTTGCTATATCCGTTAAAACCACAAACACTATGGCTCCGAAACCTCATAATCCTATATAACCCAATGGTTGTACATTGGATTACGGCATGTACATGTACATATACAGTCGGAGTTCTGGCATTCCCAGATTCATTAATTTATTTATAGATTTTTTATGGTTTCATTGTGAGAGATTGCGTTACATGATTACAGCATCGAGTTATAGGATTATGTAATTATGTGGCTATGTGGTTATGTGGCTGTGGGGTTATTGTATTATTATTATGTTAGTATTATAGTACCATAAGAGCCATAGGGTTTGTGGTGTTTACGGATATGGTGAATTTCAAAGTGTGTTTCGAGGACATGGCCGAACCCAGACGTGCTGGGATGAAACTGACCCCGGATTCGGATTCAGCGACACCAAAAACACATAGTACACATAGTGAGACCTCCAGGTCAGAAACTTTTTTTTGTGTGGCTGTGTTATTTTTTCAACGCTAATCGACAGTTAAAAGAAAGTTTTTTTTTTAGGGAAAGTACCACTTTTCAAAAAAGTTAATTATTTTTAAGGTTTTAGATGACACTTACAAGTGTGCAATCGCTTACAAATCTATTAGAAAGTTTGCCGATGAAGGGTAAATGGATGCAGAAGGATTACAGTGGCACACAAAAAATGTGGTAAGATTACACCACCATACCCACGTTTTTTGGGTCGCTGTATCCGAATCCGCAGTCAACTTAAACCCATCACGTCATAGTTAGTCCTTAACGATAAAAATGGTCTAAAATCGTTAATTTTGCCATTTATAAGGTTGAATCATAGTGTAATACAGAGTAAACCTCACAACTCCACAATCCCATAACCCCATACTCTCAAACCCAATAGCCTAGGGGTCTGTAAACCCATCTTCATACCTTTGCACTTACTCGGAAAATATTAAATCATTTTCAAAGTTCTAGGAGTCCTATTAAGGGGACATGACACCTTCAAATTTTCAAAAAATCAAAAATTTTGTTATGACTGTTTCTTGTTTAAAAAATATTGAAAAACACGTTTTTAATAATATAAACCTCAAATTCGGCTTCTAAAATATATAGCGAGCGTTTTAGGCACATCGCGTCAAAGCCGTATTTTTTGGTGATTTTCCTACTTTCTCTTTGCCGCGTCTTACAAATATATGTTCTGTATAATTCTATATATTTCCTTTATAAATTCATTTTGTTAGTAAAGGGAAATGCTTTGGAAAGTGGTTTTATTGTTATGATAGAGTATTTATTTCGCATAAGCCACGCAGTTATACAGTTTATTCCAAACGTATATTTTGAATGAATCTCAGTGTGTGTACGTTATTCATGTCCATTTTGAAAATCATGCAAGTTTTGGACATTACCATCGGCCAACAATCGCTGCAGCATGCGAAAGTTCGTGACGCTGCACGAATTAAGCAGGAGAATCGTCGGAGCACTGAGGCTTCAAAAGAAGCCTCTGCACGTAGGGATGAAAAATTACATGCAGAGGAAGAGAATGAGAAGGAGGAAGGAATTTTGTACGGTGCAGGCATTGTCGACTGATTGTAGGTAACATTTTCTTGAAAAGTTATAGTTAAAACTTTAAACGCGTTTTTCTCGAAACCACGTTTTTCGTGTTGGCGGGCGTGATAAAAAAAGAAATACTCGACCGATCTTTCTGAAATTTTAATATGTTGTTGTGCACATATTAATGCATGGAATGAACTATGGACAGAAAGATCGGTATTATAGTTTTTGATTTTTTGATACGACTTTGGCCTCAAAAATTTGGCCATTTTCGAAAAAAATGCCGCCATT
Source organism: Aromia moschata (assembly GCA_029963805.1). Lineage (NCBI taxonomy): Eukaryota > Metazoa > Arthropoda > Insecta > Coleoptera > Cerambycidae > Aromia > Aromia moschata. Next base: position 520,718 of record JAPWTK010000234.1, read on the forward strand.
TTGTTAATTTTCGACCAAATTTTTTTCTTGTAACTCATTCCATGGCCGCTTCGATGCTGATTAAAACCTTTTTATTTTTTTGCTTATTTTATTTTTTGCCCTTTTTTTATTTTTTGCTTATTTTTTGCTGTTTTTTCCAATAAAACACTGCGAGTTCTAGAGGAATATTAATCCGTATTTTTTTAGTTATATGTGGCGTACTCTATTTAAATCTCAAATTTGTAAAAATAACGCGCTTTTTTAAACAAAGTTGAAAATATTTCACATATTTTCGACTTTGTAGCTCTCTCTAGAAGCCAGTTTTTTGCAATCTAAGGTCAAATTGTGGTTCTGCCCATGGGGAATTTATTTATGAACAAAATGCTGAAAGATTTAGACCGATTGGACGTATAGATTTTTCTCCGCGATGGCAGCAAAATTTGAAAATGCAGTTTTGAGAAAAACGCGTTTAAAGTTTTGGGTACTATCATACAGATGTTAGCTGTCAGCTTTGAATTGGTGCGTTTTAAGTTATTTTGGAAGCAGTTTTTATCAAACTCTAATATTAAAAAAATTCCCACATGGTTCCAACTTTGTGGCGGACACTGTATATCACACTTTGTGGTACCGGACCAAAAAAAAAAGACAAAAAAAAAACACGCAATGTACACATACACGTATAAATAAATGTTACGAAACAATGGAGATCCCTACCGATAACTCGATGGGTTTGACATCAATTATTTATCAAAATAGCGGTTTCGCTTTCGCGCGTAAATAACGATAAATCGCAACTGTGACTTGCACAATTCCGATTCTGTTTACGACCGCTTCTTTTCAAGAAAATTCAGGCGCCCGAAAAACACACCTTAATTCGGTTCTCTTTTTTCCGCGTAGCAAATGTCAATAATACATTCTGCTCATTGTGCTGCGACTCTCGCAAAAAAGCGAAGGTTATTGCGATTATTAGTGATGAAATTGCACGATTAAATTTCTATCAGTTACGTCAAAATTTCGTCAGGAATACGGAGAAAATTTTAATGGGTAGAGTGCAGGTGCAGTTTGTTCAGTTCACGAAACGTACATATGGACATACGAGGTGTGGCCTCGTATAGGCCTTAAATAACCGAACTGATGCTGTTACCAGCGCGCTGCGAGCGTGTCGCGACAAGTTTGAACAGAACTGTGTCTGGCGATACTTTCCCCACCCTGAGCTTGCTGGACAAGCCAGTGGGTCGCTCCGTTTGACTGTTACAGTCGTTTGAATTAGTCTACGCACCAGTGACGCATAGAAAAATTGTGAAGTGGTCAGATGGAGCAACGGGTTCAGATGGAGCATCCCGCACACAAGTTTTTAACTGGTTTAAACAGTCTAAAGAGGCACGTGAAGCGACCGAAAATAATCCGCGCCCCGATCGGCCTTCAACGCCGAAAACAGACGAAAACAGTGAAAAAATTGGTAAATTAATCCGCAAAAATCGTCGTCCAAACATCCGAGGGCTTGCTGAAATAACAGGAATCGACAAAGAATGTGTTCGTCTGTGTGAATTTTGCATGAATCGTTCAACATACGCAAAGTTTGCGCAAAAATGGTGCCAATACTCCTCACTCACGAGCAAAAGGAATTAAAAGTGAACATTTGCGCTGACATTAATAAAATAAGAATAAGAAAATTCAAAAAAAGAACGTACCCTAACAAACTCAATGATTATTTTATTATTATGATTATTTTATTATTACTCAATGATAATTGACACACAGGCTAGTGTCAAATAATTGCAATAGTACAAGGTGACTAATATTCGTTCAAAAGATTTGTCAGTTACAGAGGTCCAAACGAATAAAATTGCTTGAAATCATTTACACCATCGGAATTCTAAAGTTCATCCCAAAGTCGCAACAGTGTTGAATATCCTGGATTATTTAACTCATGTTTCATTTTTTTCCCGAATATTCTAACTAACACTATATACTGTATTCTGTCTGAGTATACACTAATTGTCTGTTGAACATCCACTATCTGTTAAAACAATATTTTCAGTTTCTAATTTTGTTATTGAAGTGGCCAGAGTACTACCATAATACTACCAACAATCGTTTAAATATTGGTAGCTAAATTTTATTGTAGGATACTAACGGTAGGTAGTAGTAACGGTTGATGGAATTAAAAATTCTCGTGTTTTCGCAGGAAACAGGATTCACATCTTATTTTAGGGAGTGATTATTACACCCAAATAGAAGGCTATAATAGCAAAAAAAAATTCAAATGAAACTTTCAAAATATGTCTCACCAAAAAATCTTGGAAATGGCTTGCACAATACGTATTTGCGATACATACTCGTATTCTTTTCTTAATCCTGAAATGGAGTCATGAAGAAAAGTGTGAATCAAAATTAGACTGATTTGTAACAATTTTGATAAAAAATAAAAGAGTTCATTGTTTTTACTGTTTTTTTTTTCACTATTCGCATTCCAAAAACTAACACCAACAATTTATTGTGAAAAATCAATCAAAAATCGAATTTTTGTTCAGGAAGTGGGGTTTCTGTTGTGTTTTGGTTTTTTTTTGTGTCTTCTTAATAGTAGTCATAACATAGTATAAAACAAAGTCACTTCCCGCTGTCTGTCCCTATCTATCTACTACCTATGTATGCTTAGATCTTTAAAACTAAGCAACGGATTTTGATGCGGTTTTTTTTAATAGATAGAGTGATTCAAGAGGAAGGTTTATATGTATAATACATGCATAATATAGTAGAGAAACACTGATAATTTTAGAGGTTTCTAATGTGATGTCGTAAATAAACACATTTTTTGCGCTTACATTGCAAACGCTGGCTGAACCCTACGAGATAGATCAAAATAATGTACTACACTATTGTATACCTTAAAAAGGTCTACAAAAAAGTCCACGATGGTATATGTCTATCTCTTAGGGATAACCTACAATAACCATTTTTTATATTTCCGTGCGAAGCCGGGGCGGGTCGCTAGTACTTGTTATACTATTCAAATTTAAGAAATAACATTATAATGCAGGTTATTTATGCTTATTTCAGTGATGAGTCAAACTGACTCATGACACTTCCATTAAGGGGGGTTGGGAGGCCACTTCCATACCAGGGTTAATCACGAAGTAAATACAAAGTATTTTTATTTCTGGTACATTATAAAAATGTAGACATACGTTGAAATTGTAAAAAAATGCAGAAACATTCAATAAAGTGATGAATGTTTTAGTGCGCATTTTAAAACAACAAGTAATGTGTTCATTATATCGTACATTCGATACGATAAAACACGGGAAGTATCTTTCAATCACTTCCTTAAACAGTATAAAGTGTAAATTCGCTAGCAAGCCTATTGTAATGCTCCTGAAAATGAATTTCGACTTCAGGCTAGGATTTCGGTTTGGAAAACAGACTAATTTTGTTCATTAACATACCCATAGCTTCCCTTGATCTTAACAAATTGTTAAAATGGGGAAACCAATTACTGTCATGGGAAATCTCGAAATGGGTGTGGGGGAACTTACGCGTTGCCGGCGACGCAAGTTTTTGAGACATTACGTCACAGTAGACGTAATGTCTCAATATATAGACTATAATATCTTGACGCCCATTTTTTTTAAATACGCATCTTGAAGCGTACTTTCAAGATATTATAGTCACAATTCCGAGAATTTCGAAGCGAATGGGCCTGGCGACCAGGGTTCCTGGTCCTCCAGGTGTACCAGACAACAAAACTAACAACGTATTCATGATCAGCGACCCCAAAATCCCCCGAGTGACCATTTTCGTTTAGATTCAGGTCGAATTCGTGGGAAAACCTCGGGGATGGGCCTGGCGTTGGAGGACCAGGGTTCCTGGTCCTCCAGGTGTAACGGACAGCAAAACTAGCAACGTATTCATGATCAGCGACCCCAAAAACCCCCGAGTAACCATTTTCGTTTAATTTCAGGCCAAATTCGAGGGAAAACCTCGGAGATGGGCCTGTTGACCGAGGTTCCGGGTCCCATCAATTCCAGGTTCATCGGGTTCAATTTCTGACATCACATTCGTGATCAGCGACCCAAAAAAACCCCGAGTAACCAAATTCAGCCCGTTTCGACAATGTATTCTCGAATTATGATTTTTTCTTTAATTGGCTGGAAAAATTGCATCCCAAAAATGCATTTTTTTAGGTACAGTAATTCAACGAGCCTAATTACGTCAAAAGCCATCTTACTGCGGAAATTTTGGAGGTGGAATGCTAAATTTCCTCGTCTTTAAGGAAGTAAGGCCGATGTTTGATTTTTTAGTGCGTGATTAGTGATTTCTAGACCATAACTGCAAGAAGACTTCAAATGAAAACATTTTTTAAAAAAAAATATCTGCCCAAGAAAAACTATCAGATCTTCGAAACTGCTTGGAAATTTTTGCATAAAATCATAAAATCATAAAATCTGATTATTATAGTTTTTGCACAATTTTTCTTGTAGAATTCAATTCCCGTAATTCCAACAAAGGAAAAATAATTTGCATTGTACTCGATGCTTAGAGAAAAATAAATCTTTTGTAAACATGTATTATGCAAGCCGTTAGGTTGTCTGTCATCCCCTAAATCCTAAGTGGCTCCCATGTTCCATTAAAAAGATACGAGAATATTAAATTCCACCATCCACCAGAGTTTTCATTGCGATATGTGGAAGAAAAATTCGATATGAGACGACCTTACTACTAAATACAAGGCTATAACTGGAAGAAGACTTCAAATGAAAATATGTAATAAGAATTGATAAGAACTGTCAGAAAATCTTGTTTACTATTATGGGTTTTCCCGTTTTTCTTGTAGAATTAAATTTCCATAACTTCAACAAATTCGAAATTTTGAAATAATGACAAGGGAACAATAATTTACATTTTACTCGCTGCTTAAGAAAAATAAATATTTCGCAAACATGTATTATGCAAGCCGTTAGACGTGTTTTTTTTGTTTTATTTCTTTTCCTCGCAAGGTTCGCTTAAAGTTTTTGTTTATTATAGTCTTAGTCTTAGATCCCTTTGTTTAGATTTAGTATAGGAGGTCTATCGTCCCCTAAATCTAACGCGGATCCCATGTTCTGTTAAGAATATACGAGAATTAAAAATTCCCCCACCCGCTAGTATTTTGATCGCGATATGTGGAAGAATAAAATGAAATAAAAAATCATGTTGACCGGTAACAAAACGAAATTCGACACGAGACGTCCATACTGACAGCAGTGATAAGTACTTGGAAAATAATTTGAAGGGATTTCGGAGCCACCCGTATCAGTTCACATCACAACAGTCTAAAATTAACGATCTCAGCTGAGAGCTGTGTATGTGCGCAGTTCATCTATTTCGAGGCAAATCCGAATTTACTTACATTTTTATACATTCTGGCTAGGAGATGACGTAAACGAGCCTGTTTTTTTCTAGAGCAGGTCGGTAGGCGATCGGCTTTTATTTTTATTATTTCTCCAAGGATCTTGGAGCGACGACGTCGACGAATAGGAATTTAAATGGAGAATCAAGTCACGACAATTTGGAGACGATAAATATGTACATTGTTGCAAAATAAATATATTGCTTGCAATTATTTAGTTCTCAAGAAAAGTTTTGTAGTCAAGTCTATGAAGAGTCTGTGAAGTTGGCACACCGCACACCAAAATTCGAACTTTTCCATTTTATTTATGGAATTCGTTTGCCCAAGGCCCACGTTTGCCCAATGAGTAGATCTTCTTTGCTTACTTTCAGACACAAAGACACAAATCAATGTAACTTGTGAATAAAACAGTTTAGAGCCGTTCAGTACAAAACTTTTCAAGGACAGTGCCGTTGTATCATAGTTACGTTTCTTGTATACTTGATTTTATCTTCTATACTGATTTAGGATAAGCTATTAAGCTTGCTAAATTAACCCCTACAAGTTATAATTACTATTTTTTACGTATAATCTTCATTCGAATTATGAACTGAAATAATGTTATAACCATTATTTGGACAATCCAAAAAAAAAAAAAAGAATGTAAACCATTAAAATATAATAACAAATCCTGAAGCGACAAATTCTAATAATAATGAATCACAGTAAGTCGGAGAGCGTCTATTTTGAGATTCTGCCTTAACTTTCACTTATAAGCAAGGGCAAACTAAATACAGTGTTAATCAAATATCCCCTCCCCCTCGTATCTTTTGAGTGGTTATACTTTTGAAATTTGGAGTGAAAATAAACGAATTTATTCTTCTCTACTAGTGGTACCAGATGACGTAATCGTTATAGATGACGTCACAGCGCCAATGTGAACAATAACTTTAAGACTGTTTTACACAAACCAATTTATTGCACAATAAATTGTAGAATTTATTTTTCAATGAATTGTCCAATTTTAGTAACTGTTTACACATTGCAATATTTGTAATGACTGTTTTACACACACCAATTTTTTCTCACAATAAATTGTACAAGTTGATCTTTATTGGAATGCGTGTAAAACAGAAATTGCGCCCAATTTATTGTCCACAATAAATTGTCGAATTTAGAACTTGCTCTAATTTCTTGGCCAATTTTAGGGATATTTAGTAACTTTTTACATTTATTTCGTTGTACCAACCTAATAATGAGATAAGCAGTTTCTCTTAGGAACAAACCTATGATAACTCTTAAGTTTTAGTCATTGAGAGTTGGCAGTGTTGAAAATGGCCAATAAATTGTTACAAATATATTGCAAAGTAAACAGTTACTATAACTAGGCAATTTATGGAAAGATAAATTCTATAATTTATTGTGCAATAAATTGGTATGTGTAAATCAGTCTTTAGAGTTATCATAGGTTTGTCCCTAAGAGAAATCGCTTATCTCATTATTAAGTTGGTATAATTAAATAAATGTAAAAAGTTACCAAATATCCCTAAAATTGGCCAAGAAATTAGAGCAAGTTTTGTTTTACAGGTATTCCAATACATTGAAGGTCAACTTGTACAATTCATTGTGAGAAAAAATTGGTGTGTGTAAAACGGTGTCATTAAATGGGACCTTATGGCTAGTGACACCTTGTTTGAGAGGTATTTAAAAGACCCAGTCAGTCATACTAACTCTGTTTGGGTTTGGGGTAGTTTTGATGATTTAAACAAATAAACTCTAAAATTTTAGTTTAGCACTCGGTTTAGCATTTACTTAATCAATAAATTCAAGAACCAGCTCTTATTCTAAGTGTTCAAAATGTTCTAAACCCAAAGTCACCTATTACCACAAATAGAGAAGTTGACATCTGTTTATTTTCACGCTCCAAATTTTATTACTCCAAGTATAGCCGCTCAAAAGACACGAGGAGGGGGGGCTTTTAATTAGCAGTGTATAATAAATCTATAGGTAGTCTAATTTTAGGAATTCTAGTTTCATGTTCAGGCGTCTTTGTTATTTTAACCAACATTGTTATATAACCACATAATGACTACTAAAATTGCTAAAAAAGTAAAATTGCCATGTTTAAAATCTGTAGGTCTGTTAAATCATTTTATAATGACCTAGAGGGAAGTGCCAGGTAGATGTCTCCTAGTGACCCTTCACACAGACACCTGTCTGTCTGTCCCAAGTCTTACATACTAAAAACCCTACGAAAGATTCTAAATTATTTTATTATCAATAAACATTAACAGAACAAAAAAAAAATTCAAACGCACGAAACCGGGATGGCTTGTCAACAATTAAAACCTTCTTAAGATTCCATCCGTCGTCGAGTTGTAAACACCAAGGTCATTGTACTTCAGCGGAAGAAGGACGGACCCCGGTTCGGGAACGGCATCGCGCGTAATGAATATTTATAGGTCCTGTAATGAAGGTATATTTATTTACTTACCCCCACGGGGGCCAATTACATATATCGTGTCCCGGCGTGTATTTATCGAAAGACCGAAATCGGGTAAATTAGCATAAATCGGGGAGTCGAGCGGGTCATCGCGTGTAGGGCACATCTTTGGTTCCTTACTTTTAGCCTGCTGGAATAGTATACCTATACCTATACCGAGACCTATATCTACACAATGAGAAATTCGAGAACTATAGACCTAAAATATACGTTTAATCATTGTCTACATAATGTCTAACTTTAGTTAAGCGTGGATTGGACGATAACAAATATAATTAAAAGATTTTAATCCCAACTAAATGAAATCACGTTGGCCATGATTTAAAACAAGTGAGTGTTAACTTGGTCAATCAAATAATCGAGAACTACCAGACCATTTTTCAAGAATATTGAGATAATAAGGTACTCAATGATCTCGTTGTCTATCTGTTTGACTAAGTACCTATCTTAAAATGTACGTGAATATTATGTACGAAACCTTGCCCTCATTTTTTTCGAAAATACCTACTCAAAAGCACTTAACAAAAACAGCAGATTGCGCAAGATATGTATGTATGTTGGTTTTGAATGACAAACCGTATGCAATACGATTTTGTTTTTTTTTTATTTAATTGATTTATTTTACTTCTGCCGGAGAAAAAAAATGACACTACATATAATGATTTTATAACAATCTGGTATCAGTGCGCTCTATAAATTGCTACACACGCTAATTTGACTAACTACTGTAGTAAAACGAACGAATATATTGAATAATGTAAGATTAGTGACCCGTTTGTGTATAACTATATTTAACTAGTGGGATCAGGTCATAAATACTTCCAAAAAAAAAACTATTTTTTCATTTAGTCGACGTTTCGCAAAATTTATTTGCATCCTCAGGACTAATTTAATAAGTATTTTGATGTCATTGGTATAAATAAATATAAATTTATTTACTGTTAGGTATATTGAATAAGAAATATGCAGGTATTTACTAGGTATATCCTATTCAAATTAAATTTTACATATTTTTATTTATATTAAAATATGATACCAACCTAAACTAACCTAAACCAACCTAACCTAAAATTCTCAAGACAGGTGCAATAGATACACTTAACTTAGAAAGCAGGTATCCGTGGAATACTATGATATTAAATTTTTTAATCTGTGAGTAGGTATTTTAAATATTAGTGAGTACCTAGGTAATTTTTTTTTTAGTTCCAATTAAAGATTACATACAAAGATTCTGACGTACAAACTAGGATCTGGGTTGTACATAGGTGGAGGTAAATTCATATTATTTTGACAGAAAAATGCAGGATTTAATATCCATCTATGTACGCAGTACCGTAACTCCTACTGTCTATTATTTTGTGAAACACATCTCGAAAAGTAGAACATGACCGTAAAATATAACCTTAAAATGTGTGTTATAAACATACCGATGGAAATAGATCATACACAAAAAATGGGGCAAATTATGTTAACCTCTCACAAAATATACATACCTAAGTATGTATATATGTAGGTATATTTTTTTTACTTGCTGTTATCGTTGCGAAAATAAATATCCGAATTAATAAGTAGCCATCAGACAATCAAATTTGTACGTAGTATGTAAACTAGATTAATATTATTGGTTATTTTTTAACATTCCAGTTGAAAACATGTTTGTTTATTAATACTCGTAGATAAATCATCTAATTAAAATGACAAACCAGTTTTTGATAGTCTCCATTACCAGCTTTAATCAATTTCAAGTCGTCCAAACTCCAAACCTATTTGGAAGTTAACAAACACAACCTAAGTAATATATATATAGCATATTATTTATGTTTATGTAAATATTAATGTGTTCTCGAAATAAAGTTCCTTATTTAATTTTCTTATCTCTGTATAATTAACCAAAGACACCAAAGTTGATACCCACCTATTATCTAAAAAAAAAAAAACAACGAAGGAACGAAATAAAAATATCAAATATTGGGGTGAACATACCTAATACGTTATAATCCGAAATTGTTCGTCTGCTTATTTTACTGTGCAGATTAGGTAACCTGATTAACGATGTAATTTTGGGATTTCTAAAGTTAATGTGCATTATAAAAAAACTGTCTGTTTAACGACATCAGCTGAGCGCTATTTACAGACTTTTAGAAGCCAGTCCTGCTATTTATAAAACCGTCCTGTTTTATCCTTTTCGCGTCTATTTTTTTACGTAAAAATGTCTTATCACGTCGATACCGAGTACCTAAAAAATCGATTATCTTAAAATACTGAAGATTATTTACATACATTCGGTTGCAGATAGGAAAACGGTTAAATTTTTGATAAGCAAAGATGAGAGGCGACTTGCTCCACATTTCTAAATACCTACATAATTCTGCGATGTTTCTATGTCACCGGTTGAAAAAAGTATGTCAGTTTGATCGTTTGCACTCTCGCATACATACATAAACAAAACCGTTGGTCGGTATCGATACACATAACGAAAAATCAAACGCCGCTATGTGGACTATGTCATACCCCTCGGACGTCCCTTTGGCATACTGGGGGGCAAAAACCTACCTTCAGCCTATTGAGGTTCCCATCGCGGGCGGCGTTGTACACCACGCTCTTGTAATCCATTTTGGCTCACACCTTTCACAGAACAAAGCACGGTTATCGCTATTTTGTACAATGTAACTAAACTTCCATCGCTCACAGCCTACGCTGCAGCTGACGGACAACTGCTGTTCGACTTACAGCACCGAACGGAATTTTATCATCGCCAGCAGAACGCTTGAAGGACGACAGCTGCCGACGGCGATGCCATCTGACACATAATAGTAGAAGTAACAGTTACTGTTAATGGACTACACAGATGTCTATGCGGTGATTCTCCCTTTAGTGCAGAGGTTAACGAATCCACCGCTAGATGTTAATAAATGTATTAAAAACGAAAAAAGGATTAAATATCTATTACATATATGTATGTACAAATTATATGTACAGAGAGATCCAGATTGATTTAAGGTGACGTCACAAGAGGTGGTAATTGAAAGTAAGAAAATTCATTTCAAATTCATCAAAAGTACTTTTCGTTTAAATTCTAAGTGCTGTCATGCGTCAGAGTAATGTCAAAATTACCTGTAAAACGGTTACCCAAGGGCCTTGTATGGCCTTGAACATCAGCGATACCAACTGTCTAAATCGATAATCAGTTATGAGCGGCACATAAAATATTTTTATGGTGCGGCACCTTCAATCGATTAGGATCTCTGTACAAATAATTTGATAATTTGTGATTTATGAATCATGAAACCTAATAAAATATATATAAATATTGCCACAGATTAGGAAATAACTTCTATGGATACAAAATTAAATAAATACTTATGTAACTAGGGAACAAACTATTTATTCTATATTAGAGCCGGACAGGTTCGGTAACGTCAGTGTCACGAAAAATAACAATCAAAAGAACTCTCTCATAAAAACACAAAAGTAGGGTCTAAAACGCTAAGAAACATGATTCACAATACACCATACTTTAATTCTCATTTATAAAACTGGGTCATATAACATCCGTATTTTTGTCATAGATCACAAGTATGTGATGATGTCACGGAAAGACCGCAACATCCTCACAATTCCAGGATGCTATATTAGAAAAATTAGCTGGTGATGTCTATACAGTTGCACAAAACACATTTGGGTTCCCAGTACATACATACATACTCATTACTTAGTACATATACGAGTCTCACTTTTTAGTGTATTTTGGTGTTTTATGCGAATTTCAATTAAATGAAAATCGGTATTGGTACGAATTAACCATTAGTACTAACTCAATTAATTACTCACAGAAAAGAGTTTCTAAGTATTACTCAGCTTATTTCCCGACCTACATAATAATCAATTTTGCCGCCAAAAATCTAGTTGGTACTTAAATTAAGTAAATAATAATTTGAAAAAAAATGGCACTTCATAGGAATGAAGGAAATGACACTAAAATTATTTTTTTAAGTTGAGAGTACAATGTTAGTCTACTAATATCTAATTTAACTAGCTTACTATAATTTAATAGCTTACTATCTAATTTTGAGATATGTATGTAAATATTTTTTCATTTTAAACTTAAATAACAGAATACCACCGATTCTAGACAAATTTTATAGTATTTTTATAGTATTTTTATATTTACATATCGTTTCTAAAAAATAAACCTATAGAGCTCGTATTACCCATAATACTGCAATGCGCTTCACACCTACGCTACTGACCACTGTGCCAATATATTATCCTTAACCGTAACAAATCGCTGTTTTACAGGAAAAAAAGACCGTAAAAGGGGGTTTCTTTGCACCACTTTATTGAGTAAAACTTTTTAATACAACAAAAAAAATAAATTAAAATTTGCAGAAATGGAACACGCCATACAGGCGGTCGCATCATAAGTATAATACACGAAGGTAACTATAATAGTAACCTTAACCATATTTTATTATGAAATTATCACACTACTTAATGTTTTGCGTATAGCGGAGGTTGTGCAAAGCTCCAGCTGTCACAGAACTATTGCAAACGAATCAAACTGACGCAACCTTCATCACATGCTACACGAGTTGCCTATGTAGGCCAACTTTACTTATTATTGTCACGTGTTGCATAAGTCATAAAACAATTCATGTTATATTCTGAAGTTGTTCAATTAATTTGGTAAAACAAAAAAATTAATGATGGTACAAAGTCAAAGACACCATCTGGTCAAAGCGTTAATTTTATTCACAAAACTGCTACTAAAACCCTCATATAAATTAGCTTTCCACCACAACGAACATGTAGGTAGTAGTTTGTTAAGATTATTTTCAAACATTAGATCACAATAATAAAGGATATTAATGAAAATATGATATCAGTCTTTAACAGAAAAACAATTCTTGAAGACAAACCGATGAATTATAAAAATCAGTCCCATCATAACAAGTCATATTTCAGAACAGTAAACAAACCACGACGCAATATTTTCTTGGGTGGATTTATTGCACCAATTATTTAGTCCTATTTATGTCATATTTTGTTGGGCCTTATAGGCCATTTTCATGGTTTTAGTAACTTTTCCATAGCACCGTCATTATTTAAAGACGTTATGATTCTGGGGTATACACATTATTTCCATATAAAATCAGCGTATTTTCGCGGCACTAATTTGCGTTTAAAACGTCGATATATGTCCTATAAGAAAACAAATATAACTGCAAAAAATCAAATTTAATGGAAAAGTAAAAGAAAACACGTCCCACATAAAATATAGTGCGTGACGGGTCAAAACATTTTTCAGTAATTCGTGACTAGAATTTTTACCATTGCAGGGCTTTTTTTTCCAGGGCTCAGATCTCCCCCCGGTTACGGCCCTGTTTAACAACTATTTCAAAATCGTTTTACATTGAAATACTCTTTTTCGCTAATAAAATTATAAAATTTTTAGAATAATGACGTTTATTTTCGGCGCAAGATGTAACATTTTTAAAAAAGCTCATTATTATATACAAGTATAATATATCATGTGGCTAATTAGTTATAAATAATATAATAATAATTATGTACGTAGCAGTGACACGTACCTAAGACATTAACATTTCAGCAGGAGACGCCGATAAGTAAATTATCAAACTGCTGAAAATTATCGGCTCCAATTATTGCATCTGTGTTTTATCGTGCTGAAGCAGCGCCAAACCCTGTAAAAGCAAAGAATTTTTATCCGTGTAGGCAACAATGCGCCCGGTCAACGTGGACTCGACGAGCGCCGTCAAACGTAAGAGTAGGCGTGTCGCGACCGTCCTGGCCGCCGCATTGGCCGAGACGCGCGTGACGTACGCTGAGCGCGGCCACGTGGTTTCGCTTCTCCCGCCGCCCGAGCGGCCGCGGCAGATGAGTCGAGGTTCCGCGAGTTGCGATATGTCTGGTCGGTTCGTTCTTGTGTTCTCGCGCGAACGATGGATTGTGCGCGCTGCCGCTGCTGCCCTAACCTCCTGACGCTCTCCTAAAAATCGGGATCCGACACTGCCCGGCCGGTTCAGGTGTCGGCGCGCGCGGTCGCTCGCCGAAAAATCCCGACGAGGCTTTCTAGGTTATCCGTCGTGAACTTGAGCGCGGCGTGCCGTGCCGTGCCGCAATCGCGTTTTGTTTCTATTGTTGTGAAATTTCTCGGGCGTGCTGTAATGATCAGTTGTGCCGCGGTGGTGTTGTTGTGAGTGGCGTCAGGCGTAGCTGCCTCCAGGATGTACCCCGCACCGGCCCGTCATCCATCTGCCGCGGTAAGTGGTTGTTTAGGTCGCCCCGCGCCCCACGCCGGCGGCGTTTTCCACCCCCGCTGAACCGCGCCGAGCGAGAGATGGTCGCCTGCTGCCCCCCTCCCCTGCGGTGTGTCTCTTTCTATCTCTCTCTGTCCCTCTCGCTTGCTCGTGGGGTGTTGCTTCTCGCTTCTCGCTCTAGCGCCGTGGGCAATAACGTTAAATGGCAATTAGTCTGGTATATACCGGCTGCCAATCAATTTTTACCCAAAATGCGTTTTTTAATGTGTCATTATGAGAAATTAGTCGGGCGATTATTACCGCTTAAGTTTTATGCATTCGTAGGCGTTGCAGTGATGAAAATTATTTGCTGACAAAAGAAAATAAGGTATACCTACCCTATAGTATTTTATCTAAACAATCTAAACATTCAAAATACAGGATGATAATTGTATAGGTTTACATGGTCGGTTACCTATTAACTCTGATTATGTTCAAAATACAATAATTTTTCTTGTACAATGGGATAATTAATAAAAATTATGTAGATTATACATATATAGGATGTATGTATGTAGGTTATACATATGAGGAAATATGAAATTTATACTACAAATACATATATTTTCTGAGACACTGGCTACAAGTTGTCACTGATGAAACAGTTTTTTTTTAACGTACATACATATATATGTACATGTCCAGTCCAGTTTATTTATAAGATGGTCATTTTAAGTACATACCTAGTTATTCTGATTTTATTGGTTAAAATAGTCTGCGCTAAAATGACTGTCCCCAAATTGACAATTTTTTTCATTTCAATGTTCCAAAAATTGTCGAAACTCAAAATTGCAGGAAAGACCAAAAATTCTGGAAAAATTCGCATGTCTCCCTTAAATCGTGTCCAAGAGGTTTTGCACAAAAAATTCCTAAACCTATTGCCGTTTTTTTGTTTGGGGGGTTCATAAAATGGCTAACTATTCGGTAAAATTGCCAAATCGTCTTCAAAAATTCTGAAATAATGAGTGTCTTGAATTATACTCAACAAAGTATAATCGTACTAAAAAGGACGATTTTGATTTTTTTTTCTGAATACTAGCTCTAAGGCGACTATTTCCGATTTGTTCCTTTTTTGAGTCAAACTGTAAAACAATTGTCAATTCACAATTTTGGCCATTCCAAAAATGGCCAAACTGGGCCAAATTTTTTTGTTGAGAAATTTGTTTAGGACTCTTCAAGCGAAGTGTGTAATTTTTTCAGAATTTTTTGGAGCCATTTTCGGATTTTTTGGAAAAATGGCCAAATTGAAAATGGCCAAAACGTGACCAAAAATTTTGAAAAAATCAGGCGTGCTCCTTGGATGAATCTGAACACTTTTTGTTCTCTAAACTTTTGCCCCAAAGTTCTCCAGGTTTGAGTAAAAAAATTATGAAAGTTTCCCCTGACAATGTGTCCTTTTGGCCGAGAGATATTGGACACCCCATGTTGGAATAATTTTTTTCTAAGTACATAACTTTTCAGTACAACTCTCGAATGCACTTTTCCCGTAGTTTTCTGTCGAAAGAATTTTTTTTTCCAGTCAAAAATTGTTACAAAAAAAATTGACCTCAAAAATCGCGCTCTTTTCAACTTACATGGCTAAAAACAAGGGTAAGGTTCATCTTTTTTGATTTTTGTTTTGTGCCATTCGAAAGAGCACCTCCAAAAAATACTCGGAAAGGCATTTCCCGATTTTTTTTCCATCGTTTCTTTTATTTGGCACGTTGCTAGAGAGAATATACAAAAACTGTAGTTTTGACGCTAAGGGTTAAGGCACAGATTCCACCAAAGATTTAAACACTAATAAAAACATTGCGAAACGCTTATATATATGTATACAAAATATAGAAAATGTTCTATTTTAATTTAAATGTGACATTGCTCTAAGAAATATATCGAGGTAACCTACTTATGTACAGGGAACGTCCGGAAAGTGGTAGGACTGGATAAAAAAAAAATATTGACAATTTTGACACATCGACGGCATTTCGCACGGAAGTTTGACAACTATAACACTTTTATTGTTCTGAAAATAACAGTTTTTCAATGCAAGATAAAAGTTTGAAGCTCAAAAAATACACAAACCACCATTAAAGCCAGTGTAAGGTTCACATAATTTCAACTGTCAACAATGTCAAGTAATACAACACGGCAACGGATCTGCTGCCAACTGCATAACAACGAATATCAAGCGCGAAATTTAAAATTCAATAAAAAGCTTATAATTAAGTTTATAGTTTTTGCATCTATACTATTTTGAATGATTCTCCCATGCGGTCAATCAAATCAAGGTCTATGTGAGTAGTTATGAAAGGCCTCTAGCTTTTCTACATAAGATATTTTCTCCTCAAAAGATACCCTCAATCTTTTTTCGTCATCCATACAATTTTACTTGTTCTCCTAAATTTCAGAAGTGGGATTTATCCCGTGAGAACAAATCCCACTTCTGAATTTTCATAAAATGGTTATCTTTTAACGTTGAAGGTGACAAGCTCGCCTGGGTCTGTAACTGCCCCAAGCCGCGCATGGCGCGAAAGTTTCTCCCGCATGCGATAAACCGATAGAAACGGCCTAATAGCCGCCCCGATTCCTGCCGGTTTTTATTAACGAGAACGATTATCTCGGGCACCGACTGCCGTATTTCTTAAGTCGCACCGCGCTGCTCCGGATCATTATTACCCGCTCCGGGCGGTCTGCTCGGCTAATTGCGGCGAAAATCCGCGTGCGTCTCTCGCGCCCACGGCCTGCTCGATTTGAGTTAATTAAAAAATAAAAAAATGACAGAAATAACACAACTCAAGAAAAAATTAAAGAAATATAAGCTTTATGAATAACAGGTTATTTAATAAAGACTACTTTACACATACCAATTTATTGCACAATAGATTGTACAAGTTGACCTTCAATTTATTTGAATGCGTGTAAAACAAAAATTGTGCCCAATTTATTATCCACAATAAATTGTAGAATTAGAAGTCGCTCTAAGTTCTTGGCCAATTTTTGGGGTATTTATTTTAGTATTTTTTTGCATTTATTTTCATTGTACCAACCTTGTAATTTTCAGTTACATTTTGCTTTGTCATTTTTTTTGTCCACAAAGCCCTTTTGCCCAAAAGGGGGCTTTTTTTTTTTGGGGGTTTTTTTTATTTTTTCATTAACTTTACATAATAAAAAAAAAGGTTTCCCTTTTTTTGCCTTGGCATTCGTTAATGTTAATTACCTCAGTTGAGAATAACCTAGGGTTAAAATCTAGTAGACGGTGGTGGGTTCAATCATGAATTCATAAAAGAAGCTAAACTATATGTATGATATGTACATAAATGAGACAAGCGATTTCTTCTAGGAACAAACCTACAATAACTTAGATTTTAGTCATTGAGAGTTGGCAATGTTCAAATTAGCCAATAAATTGTATTGCAAAGTGTAAATAATTTTAAAAAATACCTAAAATTTGATATTTAATTGAAAAATTAATTCTATAATTCATTGTGCAATAAATTGGTATGTGTAAAACAGTCTTAAGTAAAAGAAGTATTTTTTTTTCACCTGTTTGATGCGGTTTTTGCATCAGCAGAGAAGGAAGTCAGCAATAATGAGTTGGGCACACTATGGCATTTCGTAAGAAAACGTGAGACACATATTATATTTTAAGGTGTGATTGTTATATCTAAATAGAAGGCTATAATAGCAAAACAATTTCAAATGAAACTTGCAACAAAAAATTCGTAAAATGACTTGCTCACTAGAAAATCTTGGTAAGCGCTTGTAAAATATGACTGGTTTTTTCCGACAATTATCAAATGAAATAGGTATAAAAACATATTAGGTATACAGTAAAACTTCGTTAAGACGCTCCCGTTTAAGATGCTTTCCCGTATAATACGCTCTTTTTCGTCGGTCCCTTGAAATTTCCTATGCTAATACAGTAAAATAGTACTCGGTAAGACGCTCTGTTCTGTTGGATAAAACGCAATTTTTTCGCCCCAGATAGACGGTGAATATAGGTGTTAGACATTCAATGGGCGAGTATAATAAGTCGGTGAATATAGGTGTTAGACGTCAGGGTATTTGTTTACATGCACACCAACAGAAATTGAGGAAATTCTCCACAATTTCCTCAATTATGCGACAGCGGATGACGCCCTTGTAACACCGTCTTGAAAGTACTTTTCAAGACGCGTATTTAAAAAAAATATATGTGTATGTACGTCGCGTTAAAAAAGGTAATCGCGTAGAAAACGTTATAAAACTGGCCCGAATTAATATTTTTCAAAATCTCAAAAAGTCTCGCAAACTTGAGAGATGTATGATTTTTCTGGCCCAACCTGGTCAATATCGTACAATAAACAAAGAAATGGCGTCGTTGTTAAGGCTTGCAAACAAATTCGATCGTTAATTCCTCGAAAAGTTATTAACGGATCGAGCTGAAATTTTTTTTATAACTTCATACTACAAATAGCAGTCCATCCAAATTTCATGATCATAGTCGCCCTACTTTCGAAGAAAATAGTGAAAAAAAGCACTTTTTTCAACTTCAGCAAATCATTTGCAAGTTAACAATAGCGCTTGGAGGCTTCGGATTGGGCTTAAAACTTCTTAAATGCATATGCTATATAAAATATGCCAAGCGGATATATAAGCGGAAATGTGAAAGAAATACGTTTTTTTTTCACAAATTGTTAATTTGAATAAAAAAATTAGCGGACGGTTTCAGCACTAAGGACCCCGCGCATTGTGTTCTATGCAAAAAAATACATTGGGAACCGTCAAAACTAGCTCTATATGTTTCAAGAACACATAAAAGTCACTGCCTACTGGACTAATGGTGATTCCGTCAGAATGAGATGGCTCAAAAAATCGCGCAAGGCCCTGTGACGTATGTAGATCGCTCGTTAGCTCTCGGTGTCCTGCGAACGACGCGCAATGAAATACTATTCGGGCAGGAATAAATAATGAAGATGAACCGCGCTGATCATCCATCTCGGCTAGCAGTCAGTGACCCTCACCGGAATGCTAATAAGCGAAACGTGGAACTGCATTCGCGAGGAATTTTTTTGAAGCCTATCCGACGGCTACGCGTTTTGTCCTCCACCGACTATTGTTCGGCGGAGTCGGCCCGCCGCACAGTGGTCAATTTTGCGATTCTAGAAGGACAAAATTATTTAAACAAAAAAACGTGTTTACACTCAACATCCACATATCCGAACTTTTCCGTTCCGCAAAATTCCACATTTCCGAACTTTCGTCACCTCGGGATAACCGAACTGCTGGCGCATGCGCAAAGGGTTTTTCTGGCTCATTGGTCATTCGACAGCGACATTCGACATTTGACAGCGACAAGTTCGGTTGTGTGGAAGTACAAGTTCGGAAATATCGTGAGAAAAAGTTCGGAAATATCGTGAGTTCGGAAATATGGAGTTGGGATATGTGGATGTTGAGTCTATTTTGATAAAATATCATTTATTTTGAAAGTTTAAGGTAATTACTGTGTCATATATAGCACATAAATAAATAAATAAAAAAATAAATACATAATAAAAAGTACAAAGTTCCATAAAATGAGACAAATAGCTCTATAGCTACAAATGTTTAATAAAAATAATTGGAATATTAAATAAAGTTATCTAATCACTATCAGAACTCCCATCGGGACCCCATTTAAAAATTATCTCAACATCGTTTAGTTCAGCTTTATTCTGCTCTAACACGACCCGTTGCACTTCACAAATCCGTCTCGTAATATGTTCTATTAAAGATTGTAAATCGACTTCAGCAACTGTTCTGTAACTACGACATTTTCCGGTAGCACTTTGCCTTGGCTCAATCAGGAAAGGATATGATGGACATACCTTGGACCAACTTCTTAGGGTTGTTGACAGCAATATACGTCTTTTGGTCATTTTCCCGTCTAAATATTAAGTGCTTCTTCATTATTTAGCTTTCGCCCTGTAGTATCAGGGGAGTGAAAAGACTTCTTGATACGTGTAGCACGTTTCGGAGAAGTAGATAACATGTCTTTTAGCAATGTTGCTGCATCACGGTTACCCTCAGACTGTAAACTTGCTTGAGCCGCATAAATCAATTCTTTACTAGTGCTTGTCTCTAGCAATGGCTGTATTTTGCAGTCTTTTGGTCTTTTCACTTGATTGTTCAAATAATTTTTTGGCCCCTACCACTGGAAGTGCAGGTTGGCTCTGAACTCCGGTATATATGGTTGTAATTCAGGTAAAACCAACCAGGTCTTCCAACCATGTTTTGTGTTTATTTAAAAACTTCTTATTTCTATAACATTCTGCCCATCTTTGAGACAATTTATGGCTAAATGACGAATTTTTTTTTCATAAGAACATCTTCTAAGTTAGCATCAGGGGTTGCAAGATTGAAGTAATCAAAAATATACGAATACATCTTCATATATATTTTGCCCTTTTCCGGTTCGCTAACCCATATCTCGAACAGGTTTCTGCGAGGTATGACATACGTTTCTAAAATTAAGGATAAAATAATTAGACGCAATTAGACGCAGGCAATTTTTTTTGTAGTTTCGTAAAATTTTGTGTGAGTAAGTTACAGGCAATCTGTGGAAAAAAAGATCAACGCGGAAGAAAGCGAAAATCAAATTGTAGCTCTCGAGAAACTTTAATATTGCAGAAAATGTAAAATTTTTACGGAACCAACTGTAACCGAAAATATTCTGATTTAAACAAAAAAAAAAAAATACAAATTGTTTTATGCCAAAATAAAGGACATACCTTCCACTAAATTTTCCATCGAGAACAAATTCACTTTACACAAAAACAACGGAGATTCAACTGCACACATTATGGTCAAATAGACTACTAAAATATTCTTAAGCAAGTACCTGGTTGTATACATATTTCAACCCTCGTTAAGGGTCATAAAAATGTATAATATAATAATAAATTTTACAGCATTAAATACCTTAATGGGTCTATTTCATACATTATTAAGGAAACAATTTAATTCTGAGAACATGAGTTTTTGGAATTTTGTCCTCCTAGAATCGCAAAATTGACCACTGTGCGCCGCTGGAGGCCCGCTCCGTAGATGCTTGCGCGTAGTGCTTTTCGGTCATTGTTCTCGCGAAGGAGGATAATCGTGCGGAACCGCAAATGCATTTGCTGTTATAGTTAAGGCAGGTGCCCACCAAAAGAGCACTTTTAACGAACGTTTGCGAGTGTTTATAACCGTTTGGGAATGTTTGGAAACCCCGACGAACGTTTGTAAAGATTTGCGTTTGTCGATTTTGCGTGCTTGATTTGTTTCTAAATATTTTGCGTTTACAAACATTTGCTAACATCCGCGCCCAATTTGAGCTACTGTTCTCTGCCGAACGTCTGTGAAAGTTTGTGCTTGATTTATTTTTTTACTAGAAATTTTGCAAACAGTCACAAACTCTAACGAACGTTTGTAAAAGTGTGTGCTTGATTTATTGATTAACTAAATATTTTGCATTTACAATCATTTACTAGCATTATACGCGCATAGTTTGAGCATTTGTTGGATACTCGCCATACTCGTTTTCAAACATTTGCAAACATTTACAAACTCGGCTGGATGTTTGTAAAAGTTTGTGCTTGATTTATTTTAATTATTGATTTAACCTCAGATACGAGTTGAGTTTTTGAAACTCGTATATTTTTACAAAATTGAAACATTTACAAACTCTGCCGGGTTTGTAAAAGTTTGTGCTTGATCTATTTTTTTAACTAAAATTTTGCATTTACAACATGCAATGCAATGGATGCATTTACATTTTGCATTTACTAGCATAGGCGCATAGTTTGAGCATTTGTTAGATACTCGCCATATTTGTTTACAAAACTTTGCAAACATTTACAAACACTGCCGGACGTTTGTAAAGTTTGCGCTTGATTTATTTTTTAACTACAAATTTTGCATTTACAACCATTACTAGCATACGCGCATAGTTTGAGCATTCGTTGGATACTTGCTATACTTGTTTACAAACGTTTGCAAACATTTATAAACATTGCTGGATGTTTGTAAAAGTTTGTGCTTGATTTATTTTTTTAGCTAAATATTTTGAATTTACAGTCATATACTAGCATTCGCGCATAGTTTGAACATTTTTTAGATACTCGCAAAAGTTTACAAATGTTTACAACCATTTGTATTTGTTGATTGCGCGTCCTTGATTTTTTTAACTCAATATTTTGCGTTTACAAACATTTGCTAGCATTCGCTCACAATTTAAGCATTTGCTGGATCATCGAAACAGTTTACAAACGTTTGTAAACATTTGCAAACTCTGACGAACATTTGTCAACGTTTGGTTTGTCGATTGTGCGTGCTCGATGTCTTTTAGTAAATACTTTTACAAACCTTTGCCAACATTCGTGCACAATCTGAGCATTTGTTGGATATACGCAACATTTTACAAACGTTTGCAAACATCTGTGTTTGTCGATAGTGCTTGTTTCAATTTTTTTGACTAAATATTTTGCATATACAAACAAATATTCGCTAACTTCACTCACAATTATGAGCATTCGGTGGATACTCGCAAAAGTTTACAAACATTTGCAAATATATATTTACAAACTGACGAGCATTTGATAACGGTTGTGTTTGTCGGTTGTACGTGATTGATTTCTTTAAATAAATATTTTTTCTTAACAAATATTTGGTAACATTCGCGCGCATTTTGCGGATTTGTTGGATACACGTGCTAAACTAGGAAAAGTATGGCACGCGGTACGAAACATCTGCCGTTTACTTGAACTCTTAAACCTTGATTGGTTGAATTAGCTTTAATCAGTTAAACCTATCCTAGTTGATTGATTCAATATAAAAAAATATATTTTAATCAAATCAAGTCCATATGTCTATACGCATCTGTACTTTATTGATATCTTCTGGTACCAAAATAATTTTGTTAAAATTCATCGTACCATATTGAATTAGTTAAACATTTTGTAAAAGCAATTGATTTGTAACCGCGTTAAATAGAACGGGTTGGTGCTAGTAATCAAAAGATTAATTTTTAATTCAAATGATTACGTGTAAGACAGCAGATACTTTACAAGAAAAACCAGAAAAGCAATTTGCAAAGAATTAATAAAAAAATAATATTTCCTTGTATGTCTCTTTGCGTTTAACACAGACGAACATTTTCTCGGCATGAACCTAATTTAACTTTGGTAGATTTAGTTCAGTAAAGGTTCAGTAACATTGTTACATATTTCATTTCCAAGACTCTGTTCTACCTTATGCCAACCAAAGGTTTTGGGTTGGCGCTATATGAGAAGTCGCATGAATGTCAGTCGATAAACTCAAACTAAATTTCAATAACCTACGATGATGGGTTCGTCATTATATATTCCCATTTTATATAGATGTTTGCGTAGGGATTCAGTGTCCAGTAAGTAGTCTAGTAACCCGCCTGATCTGATTCCTATTTCACTATAGGAGATTAGCGGTCAGCAATTTTCATGGTGCTTTCACCAGTCTTGCTGTGGTTCTGCCTTGGAATGTTTTGTCAGTGAATTCGGTGTCGTGTTTCGATCTACCTTGTCACACGGTGTCTCACCAAGGTCTTTGGCGTGTCGAAAACCGGTTCTGGTCCTGTAAATTCGTTTACAGATCCATTCTTTATTATGAGGTCTGCTTTTTCGTTGCCCTGCACTGTTATGTCCTGGCACCCACTTGGGAATAATCTCATTGTTTTGCTATGCCAGTACCTTTAGGTAATGCAATTCCAGGCCAATTTTGAATTTACCTTCAAGTCAAATCACATTTTGTAAAACGAATATTTTTCTACGTGTGTAATTTTATTTGCCCAGGATCGATGACATCATCCTAACAGTCATGAAGTACATATTGTCTGGAAGAGCAACTCTAGATCCTTATTGGTTATCTAAATCCCTAATGTTGTAGATAGTCAAACGCGTATCAGTGATCACAATATCAATATAGTGTAATTAGTATTTTTAAATGTGTTGATGATTGCTCGAAGATATAGCCCGCGTATTACAAACCATCGTCATTGATAAATTCATCGTCTTTCTAACCTTGACGAATCAAGTGAATCGCCGCGTCACAAAAGTGAACGCGTCAACGTCCCCGAAACTCCACGTGCTCTAGGATAGGACGGGCTCAAACAAAAGCCATTTAGGTGTTTTTTTCCGTAGGCCGTAATGACACCAGATACCCGGCAGACTTTTTTGTTGCCGCTTCGACACGGGTAATGGGACTCTCAGTCTGTCTCTCTCTCTCTTTCTCTGTCCCTAGCAGTAGCGGCTCGTCACACCACACAATTTCGACAGACATTGAACAGTCACAAAATTTTCAATGTACCCAGTAAAATAATTCAATAATCCCACTTATCTGCAGTAAAATGATGTAAAATCGTTAATTTTGCCATTTATAAAGGTGAATTGAGAATCATGGCACAGAATAGAGATATTGTGACTTTTTTTGTCATAATATAACGAGCCATAAAAAAAGTCATCAAAGTTGGCCGAGCAAAAAAGGCGTATTTCTATTCTGAATCTTAATTTTGTAACTAGGGATTGCAATCCGGAAAACCGGATCCGGTATTCCGGCGGATCCGGCATCATAAGACATCTATCGGATCCGGCACCAATTTGCCGGATCCGGTAAATTAAAAAAAAAAGACGTGAAACATGAATTTGTTGACAATAAAACCGACTAATGTACGAGTAGAAGCAGAAAGTGCCTTCTCAGCCGCTGGTTACATTTGTAGCTCTGTAAGAAGTCGACTGGAAGATGATAAAATTAACACTATTTGTTTTCTAAGATAATTTTTTCAAAACCAAGTCATTTTTTTATGATTGTTTCACTTGAAATAATAATTTAAAGTAAGTATGTTAAAAAAATAAGTTTATCCACTCATTATTGTGACAATTGTGCTATTGATTAAACAGATTTTTTGGTGACTGTCATAATTATAAGAATGAAACTGCCTGGCGTCCCTAAATTACCTAATTATTGTGATCTCAGTTGATAAGCTTGATTTTAGTTAGAATTAATATAGACATCCAAAAAAAAAACGTCATCAACTGTGGCTATGAACGAGAGAGATGGAAATAGCGGTCTTGTCTTAGCTTTTCGGTTATGTCAAACTTTTGACAAGTGACTGTCACAATTTGTAAAATAAACAATGGCTGTCATATAAGGTGACAGTCTTGACAAGTAAATAAGGTTATAAATTCGATTAAGAATATAAATACGTTTTTTTTCTCGGCCAACTTTGATGACGTTTTTTTTGGATGTCTCTATATAAGTTACCTATAACGAGCCATCCAAAAACAAGTCGTCAAAGTTGGCCGAGCAAAAAAAGACGTATTTCTATTCTGAATCTTAATTTTGTAACCTTATTTAATTACCAAGGCTGTCACATTATGTGAGAGCCATTATGTGTTTTACAATTGTGAGGGCCACCTGTCAAATGTTTGACAACAACCAAGTTTCGTTTTGAGCTTAGACATAACCGCTATTTCCATCTCTCCCGTTCATAGCCAGATTTGATGATTCTTTTTTTTATGGCTCTTTACTATTTAGGGGTCAATACAAACCCAGAGTGAACTCCACAACTTTATAACCTCATATTTTTGAATTCAATAACCAAATAGCCCAGGAGTCTGTATGTATGAAACTTGGAAACCATGTATATCGAGGGTTCGTCAGCAGACAGCCTCAAACCCAATAACCCCACATCCCTGAGGGTCTGAGAATCAGAACTCCCATACTTAATAACCCCATAACTTGACTCTTGAACCCAGTAACCCAAGAGTCCTCATATGGAGAACTAGAAACGACGTATATATTGGAAATTTTTAGCCAGTAACCCAAACCCAATAACCCCATAGTTTGAAGATCTGTGAGCAAAGGTTTTCAAATCCATTAAACATTTTTTTCCATATATTTTACTCCATTTGTATGGACTATGGGGTTATAAAGTCTACACTAAATTCAAAGGAATTCGATTACGTGGTTATAGATTCAGCGGACTTTGAGATAAATTTGGTTCTTTGTGTTCTGATCCTTCTGGGTTATTAGGTTTGAAGAAATTGGGTAATTTATATAATCAACGAAATGGACCACTTTTAACAGAAACTGGTGATGTAAACGCAATTCGTTGGCGATTGAGCTAAGAATAATGACTACGATGATCAATATCATTGTCTCAGAGATGAGTTCTCAATAACATCGATAAAAAATGGCGATTTTTCAACATTTTGCGACATGATTGTCAGTATTTTCAAAGATACACCGTGTGGAGGTAGTCCCATGTCTGAAAATGTTATGATTATCTGCATTATCATCTAATATTTTTCTTTTTTACAAGTGGAAGCCCTTTTGTGTATTAGAAACGCAAATATGTAAAGTATCGAAGACATGGAGTTTACCTTTTTTAATTTTTTTATGTGGTGCGTTGTCGCCTGTCCCGCCTGCCCCGATGAGCCGCCACTGCCTTGCGTCGCGTAAAATGTTAAAATCCGTTACACCTCAGAATTTAAAGAGGCGTTTCGTCGACTACAAAGTACCTAAAAACCTGTCATGAATATGCAAAAAACATGGTGTTTTTTTACGACTTCCTACTATGTATTCGAGCATTCGCAGGCATTACGTCCGATAAAATCGGACGTGGTTCGTTTTGTTTATAAGAAAGTCTCGGTCGGGTGGTGTTATTGACAGATTTTTTGTACATACGAGGTGTGTAAATTAAGTAATGATATTTTTTTATTCGAATAGAATTACAATTCATTATCGTCTCCTCCAAAATTACTTCCTTGGGAAGCCACACAGCGCTGGAGACGGTTCTTCCATTCCTCATAGCAGTGCTGGAACTCTAAAAAAATATTCTGGAATAGACTTCAGATGGTCCGTTACAGCCGTTTGAATGTTTTTTATGGTCCCAAAATGACGTCCCTTAAGGTGATTTTTCAATCTCGAAGAGAAAAAAGTCACAAGGACTCAAGTCAGGCGAATAAGGAGGCTGAGGAGCCACAAGAATGTTTTTACGGGCTAAAAACTCGTTTACTGAAATGGCCGCGTGACAAGGTGCATTGTCGTGATGCAACATCCAGTTGTTCTTAATGTTTGGTCTCACACGCATGACCCTTTTTCGAAGTTTTTCAAGAACCTCTCTGTAAAAGTGTTTAGTAATTTACTGTTTGTCCTGGAGGCACAAACTCTTTGTGGTCAATTCCCTGGCTATCAAAAAAGCAAATCAGCATGCATTTGATCTTGCTCATTCTTGCTTTTTTGGGTCTTGGAGTAAAGTGTGCCATTCCATGTTTTGGCGCTTGGTTTCCGGGTCGCACTCAAACACCTAAGTCTCATCACCAGTGATGACACGTTTCATAAAATGGGGATCATTTTCAATCGATTCCAAAAAGTCAAGACACCTTTCTCTCTTTTGTTCCTGCGAAAGATTTTTTGGAATAATTTTTGCGCAGATTTTTTTCATCCCCAATTTGTTTTCTCATCATTCTTGTCGTCAACCGACGATCTGAACACACAAGATCTTGTATTTTATCGACATTTTCATCGGTTCTTGAAGATGACGGCCTTCTGCTGCGTTCTTCATCTTCAATTAACTCTCTTCTTTTTTAGAATTAGAGTGCCTTAAACCACCGAAAAACCTGGGCTCTTGAAAAAGCAAAAGATTTTGCAAAAGTATCCGTTGCGCTGTGTCCAAGTCTGAAGCAAAACCTGATAGCACACCGTTGTTTAAAATTAATGTCACCCATTTTTAAAACTATATGAATATATAGGTTGATTATAGTAGACCTTAAACATATAGTAGACATAAAAATCCAAGTGAGGAGCAAGTAGAGCAACATGGATAATTCCGACTGACGGAATGCAATTATCAAATTTAATACTTGATATGATTTAGTTTTCTGTTCTTAAAGTTAACTAAACTTTATATAAAAACACAAAACTACATATATTTATCATAAGCGTAAAACACGAAATAACCTGAATATATTATGCACAGTTGTTCCTACATCTCGTTGTATTTAGACAATGAACTGGTTTAGACATGAAAACGTCCACAGAACTCTAGATTTAAACCTCCTGGAGTGGGTACTGGAAGCTTCGGCATAGAAACAAAACAACTGGACGTTTTACACGAAACACCGAACTACTTTTTACCGTTGGCATCCTCATGAGAAGATTAAAACTTTTAATGATTTCTACTCTTTCAAAAGCATCCAACTGTCTACTGTTTGTTACATTTCTAATTAATTTAAAATTATTTATGTATATCCTAGGGTTGTTGTCAAAAGCATGTTGGGCGACACAAGATTTTTCCGTTCTGCCATATTTGAAATGAGTCATGTGTTCTTTAAATCTAGTCAAAATAGATCTTTTTGCTTCCCAATATACTTTTGATAACAATCTTTACTACTTATTTCGTATATTCCTGACTTTTCGTTATTGTCAATTTTGTCTTTGGGGTTGCCCAAAAGCGCCTAGTTTATTTTTAAAGTTATAAACCAAACTGATATTAATAGATATTTTTAAAAACTTTATCTAGTCCGCGGGTGAATTTAGGTTCACATGATAATGAAACAAATTTCGAATTGTTAGTATCTCTACGAAAAAAGAGATTGCCCGGCACTGGAACAGTATACCGTATACACACAGACACATAGTGTGTTATCGTCACACGGCATATTAAAAAAACTGATTAACAACCGCGATCGATAAGATAGGGATTAGCCAGATAATTTTTTACGCGGAGGAGAGATAAAAATCCGTTTCTAACACGGTTTCTACTATAATCTCGACATAAGTGGCCACTTGTTATTTTAAGTGTCATTTGAGAGTAGGTATATACATTGTTTTAGGAGTATGGTTTCGAAATAATTTATTACTACTAACGTTTGTTATGGCGACGCGACATACAGTGGTGGCCAATAAAATAAGAGTGCCAGACAAAGCTCACCAAAACTCAATTAATTTCGTGAGTTATTGATCAGATAAAATAAATTAATTCACTTCGTGTGCACACACCTTTTGGCTTCATTGCTGAAGTATTGTAAACCAATTTCATGTTTCTTACATATTTCCGAACACAAAAACTTGTTTACTGTTTGAGCCAAATTCCACTGGACAAAAAATAAGAGTGTTTTTCTTTTATGCCCATTGCTATTCGCACGACAAATTCGTGAAGAATACATTAAAGATTAGACAATTTCACATATAGTACTCGAGAGCTATAGTGAATAATGCATTGTACACCTGAAGAAAGGCGTCTAATCTTACAATTAAGAAGTCAAAACAAGACATACGCTTTCATTGCTAACGCACTGAAACGATCATCATGTGTTATTGCAAAGGTTTTAAAAGAACAAAATGTAACAGAAAAAGCACCAGAAAGGAGAGTACAGCAAATATTGAAATTTGCTGGAGACAATTGTAATCCAAACTATCAACGAAATTGGCACAACAATCTTTTCAGTGACTATAACAAAAATAAATATCTGTGGATCAGATGGAAGATTGTATGTAGGAAGACGTAAGAATGAGGAATTCAACCCAAGAAATACTATTGGTACAGTTAAACATGGCGGAGGAAATGTTAAAGTGTGGGGCTGTTTTTCTTATAATGGAGTGGGCCCTATATTTAGGATTAAAGAAACTATGACTAAAGAAATTTATTTGCACATCTTGCAAATAGTCATGCTACCCTATGCGGAAGAATATATGCTGTTAAGATGGGTGTACCAGCAAGACGACCCCAAACATACGGCACGCACAGTTAAGCAGTGGTTTACAAGCAATAAAATATCAGTTTTAGAGTGGCCCTCGCAGTCACCAAACTTAAATCCTATTGAGAATCTTTGGAAAGAGTTAAAAAACCGAACTGCTTGAAAAAAATCGGCAAACAAATATATGCTGTGGGACGAAGTTAAGAAAGCATGGTATTGCATCCCTGTAGAAACTTGCAGAAAATTGATCGATTCTATGCATAGTACTAATGTAGTAATAATGTAGTAATAATATTATCAGGATTTGTAAGTTATTTTTATTCGCGGCTTTCTTTGTACAATACTCTTATTTTTTTTGTCCATTATTAATATCCATTGGAATTTATTATGTATTTATATCTTTCAATAAAAGATACTTAAGTTTAAACTAAAGGTGTGTTTTCCTTTAGAGGGTGGTATTATAAACTAAAAATATATATTTAACTTTTTTAAATGTGCTGCACATTAAATGCTATGAAATAACTTGAATAAAATCACTTATTTTTTTGACCACCACTGTATGTAACTCCTGTAGGATGTGATGGGGATTGTCTCAATTTGATTTGATTGCAGTAGTCCCGTGTCAGTTGGTGCTGTTGTACAACCTCCGCTATATGCAATATAGCGGAGATATATATACGTTGAATAGAGTGATATTTCATAATTAAATGTGGCAAACATGTGAAAGGCTACTAGTTAATTTCGTGTATTACATTTATGATGCGTATGCCTCTGTGCCGCGTCAGGATTAAAAATTGTTGAAACAGAAAGGTTGCGCTCTCCAAATACCGAACCAAATACTTTCGATTACAAAAAAGTAAAATATAAATTAATGATTACTTACAAAAATTTAACATACCAACTAAAAATGTGCTAAAAAAACTTTACGCATCATCGATTTTAGGGATGATCTACATATAATTCTATATACCTTATCTACTTCACGAGCTGAGTCCAATGATACTGGTCTTCATTCTGGTATTAATTCAAAAGGTCAATTCGATTTCGTTTTTTTTTTCAGTTAATACGTTTTTTTTAATTCAGTTAATAATTAAGTGGCATATCGTTGGAAAGCTAACGATTTCTACTTTCCAAATATGAGACTCTCATTTCGCTGTGATCGTTAGGTAAAAAGTTACAGCACGCCAAAAAGGTCAAAAGTTCAACCTTGTTGGAAAGCTGAAGATATCTGCTTTTTAAATCTTTGTTTGAAAAATGGCGCCACACGTAACTAATTAACGGATTGATATCCCTTTAGAACTCGCTGAGTTTTATTAAAATTTCATGAACAGTGATTCTTATGAAAATTGGATGGTAGAGTTTTGAATTTTTATGATGTTTTTGGTTCAATTTTAGGATTTCTTAATGTTCAGGAAAAAATTCCAAAATTCATTATGTCTCAGTCAGTCATAATTAGGGTCCGGAAAGTGTGCCACAACGCAGGATCGGACTCGTAATCCGTCATGTCAGGGATGGAAGGATATCTGTGAGACCAAAAAGACAGGAAAATGGGTTAATAATGTACATACCTATCGCTTGTGCCATTCAGAAACACCGACTGTCTGCATTGCTTGAGTGTACGTTGCCGCAACCAGTAGTCTTGATGCATTTCTTGTCCCTAAACGTGAGCGATTTGGCCTGTACATATGGTTGTAGAAGGAAAATGGTCGTTCCACATATATCGTTAAAGTTAAAGGTGCAAATTCAAAATGGTTCATATGGACGGAGGACGACACACCACGCACATTATTTTCACGAATTTTGCAGTCATTTGTGTCACTAACAGTTGTTTGTTATCACTAACATCAGTACATTATTATTTTTTACAGAGGACAATGCACGTGTTACTACTATTTCTGTACTCTTAGCCGTTGTTTGCAAAACTCGTTTACTATCAATATCGGAGGCGAAATATCTGAGACACCTAAAATTCGTATCAGAACATTAACGACCTTATTACCGCAAAAATATGTTGTTTCGTCCACTGTCAGCCACAGAAATTTATTCCGTATGTCTTCTTTAATATTTCCCTCTCCGTATATCTTTTTTAATATTTGATATCTTCTTAAATATGTTTTCTGTAAATATGTTTTACGCAACTATTAAGCAATGGAAAATCGGATACATATTTGGCAAAAAACGTATAAAGTAAATATTGTAGACCACGTTCCACGAAATCACAACTTATTATGGACAAATCAAACCAAAATTCTTCTTTTCTGTGTTTCTACTGTTAGTACCAGTGATATGTAAATACACTACACGAACTCACGAGTTAGTCACTCACGACACATAACATTTTGAACTCGGCCTTCTACCGTCCATCCCCTCGCATCGAGATAACTTAAGACACTACGAAATCGGAGCATACAGCGTGGCCAAAAAAAAAACTGCATTCAAGTATTCCGACCACCCGCAGGTGGTCGTTATCGGGCCGGGGTGAGTCAGTGGCGTACGTATGTACAGGCAAAAAATACACGCGTATATAATTTACAAGGCTCTGAAACAATACTTTAATTATCATAGAGTTGTATAGTGCCGATCCTGCGTTGTGGCACACTTTCCGGACCTTAGTCAATGCTCAGCTAGCCATATAGATGCTCTGAAGATTTCTCTTTACTATACAGTGTGTCCACGTTAAGGACTTCCCACCCTTGTAAAATCTTTATTTGTCGACCGATTTTGATGAACTTTCTATAAGGTAGATATTCAAAATGCGCATTCACCGAGTGGGTAACTTAATTCTTGGTCTGTAATCATGGCCAACTACGACCACTTTTATGGGCTCAAATGTTAAAAACTACCATTAGGGATTTTTTTTAGAAAAAAACTGAAGACGAATTCTTCATTATCATTACTTAAAACATAGCTGTACCGATTTTCATTGTTCTAAAATTCATCAAAATCGGTAGAAAAATAAAGATTTTACAGGGGTGGTAAGTGCTTAATGTGGACACACTGTATATTGTAGTAATCATGCAATGGGATATTGGACTTGGACTAATAGCTTTTACTTAGGAGATCGTCCTCTACATTCTACGACATGATTTTGGACAATTTCGTACAAACCCGTTTCCCATAAAATTCGCGAGCGGTCCTGCATGCGGAGCACAAAAAAAAAGAGTTACGCCGTTCTCAAAAGGTCCTCGATATCGATCCGAGTTGGCGTGCTTCCATCTCCGGCTCGGCAATCCCCGAACACCAAAACTAACATAGTCAACATGGCTTGCTCGGCCCGCCGAGATCTCGAGACGCGTCAAACAAGAGTCGTTAGTCGATTGTCGCGGCGGCTCTCTCGTCCGTTTCCTAAACCGATATTGATTCCGCCGCCTGCTCGATACTTTATCTCTCCAGTCTAAAGACGACTCGAAGAGATCGCTTGCGTTTGGGTTCAACGTCAGTGCGACGGGGCAGGAAACGTTATTGGCGCTTCTAATAGCAGCCGTTCCGCTTCGCTTCCCTTGCTTTAAGTCGGACATAATGGGTGTGGGATGAGGGACTCGCGAACTGCGGATTTTAATGTTTTGCTTTGCTTCTGGTACGCCAAAGCCGTCTACACTCTTATCTTCAACAATCTTTTAATGCACTGTATCTGGCCTGTTTATTTCTATAAATCGTCAAATTTATATTCCATAAACACGCATGTTCTTTGTACAAAGCAACAAAGTTGCAAGTGACTGTATGACTCCATTTAGGCGGTGCCATTTTCCGAATACACTAAGTAACAAATTCTAATAGGTAAATGTAAAACAACGACAATGAAACGTAGGTACCTACTCCACTTGACGTTACTTCTCCCAACGAGTCGAGTATGCGGCAGGTAAAGCAATTCGATGAGAGGGAGAAGGCTACTGGCTCGAAAAGTAGTACCACTGATTGCCTATTTTACTTGGCGGGCTAGTTGAATCCGACTTGCCTGTCCTAGTTTATACAAGCCAGTGTTTTCACGAGGCAACTATTTTGGACAGTCATCTTGCTTACTTGCCTGTCTATTTTACTCGATCAGTATCAACGCGGCTTTAAGGTCGATTCTTACTAGCTGGGCATGGAATATGCTTGGCATTTGCTCGGCATTTGCCAGGCATCGGATTTTCTTTAGTGTTCACATTTGCGTAGATCAAGCGAACTTTCTCTTTTTTGTAGTAGATGTATCGCTCAACAGTTGCGTCGCTGTTGACGATGCACTTTTAGTGCATCAAGTACAAGTTCTTTAGACTTATGCCACACATTGGATAAATAATAAATATTTCTTTTGTATGTTAATTGCATATGTCAGTAAAAATCTTGGTAAAAAGAAAATTTTAAACTAGTTTGCTGTAATAGTAATGCTACAGGCCATTTTCTATTATTAGTTTTTCAACTAAAAAAATAATGGAAAATATGTATGGTTAAAAAAATATGAAAATAAAGGTTATGGTTACGGGTAGAGAACGATAAATATTCTCGGCTCTTTGCCATTTCTCATGCAATATTTCTCAGCCGATATTAAAAGTCTCTTATAAAGCTTCCCATATATTTTTACTAAATTTTCGTGGTGTGTATCGGGATCGTATTTTATCCTGTTAATTCTTAAACCGTGGCCCTCACGTCAATACCCGAGATTCCGGCTATTTGAATAGTTTAATTGGAAGTTGATCCGGGCTTTATTAAACTACATATTTATGCATATTAGGGGATAAATCGCCGCCGGTGGCGACATCTGCCACCCTTCGACCCCCACCTTAGGTCACCTTGTAACGAAAAGTAAAAGATACAAACGTTGATTTTATCGATATCCTATCTGTTTATAACATTTTTTTTGTAGGCGGTTTTCTTTTTTACTGACCCCATTTACTCTCCAACCGCCTCCCTTGTTCTTCAATTGGCTATCTCAGGTTTAATTTTAAAATTAATATCTTAAAGTGATCATATAGTATATAAAATCCATTCTTGTAAAAACCGTAAAAAAAAACGTCCAAATGCCGCTCAACGTTTGACCAATTTAGTATTTTTTTAAACAATATTAATGGTTGGAAAAAACAATATTATTGGTTGAAAAAATAGATCAATCTAAATGTTTGTCTTTAATTAATTCCCCTTGTAAAATATGTACTGTAAAATATCGCTGCAATTTTTTATTTAGTAGACCCTTTTCTAAACGTTCCAGGTAGGCCTATGTTTGGACGGTACATAATAGCCTCATGTAAGTGATGTATGATGTAGAACTGTTCACCGGTTGAATCTGACATTTGGTGGCCCCAGGCAACCCAAAGATCAGTGTAATATTCCATACTGCAACTAAATTCAAATCATCACTTGTTACAACTAAAACTGGGTCAGAGGCGGTACCTCTGTTTGGACATGAAGGTACAGTTTTATAAAATATTTTTAAAATGTTATGTACGATTGTTTACTCTCGTCAAATATTGAAAACAAGTAGATATGAAATTAAAAACTGCCACTAAGCTTTGTGTTGACCTTTATGAAAATAAATTACGTATGTATATTTTTGAGAAATCCCACCGATAAGTTTCTCTAACGATTTTACGTAATTTGTAAAAAAAGATTATGAATCGAATTACAAACAGATATGTACATAGTGGGCAAATTATAAAATAAATTTTACTTAAACTGAAATATATTTTTTTCTGTTTAAGACATATAATCACACTGGTAACATTAAACTAAAAACAAAAATGTAAGGAGAATTAAGTAGTAAATACCGAGTTGTTGAGACGTGATTTAAAAAAACAAAATTAAAGTAACTAATTGAATTAAAACTAACTACCAAGTTAGACACTGTCCAGAAAAAAGCAAAATTCGAAATCGAGTCTTATTCCTCTAATCACGTTACAATTAGTATTATTGGTTTTGCGTCGTATTTAATCGGTTTTGCGTCACAGCGTGACAGTTTTGCGTCACAGTGACCTTTGTATTCGTGACCACTGGCTCATCGCGATGATGTTCTCATTGATTCGCGTTATAATTGGGTTTACATTATTATTACCTTTGCTCCATATTATACAGATTTAACGCCACACAGTAAGCCGCTCATGTTGATCAGCGTCATGCGTCACCATGCATCACCATTAGCCGGTTTAGCTCATTCATTCGCGTTACAATTGGATATGCGCCGTAGTTAACCGATTCTGCGTCACAGCATGGAGGTTTTTCTTCACACTAGATCGTTCTGCGCTGACTAGAACGAACCGATTTTGTGTCACACGGTATCGCGTCTCATGCGATACATTCGTCCATTAGCAGAGAACTTTAATCTCGGCCGCCGAAAATCCCTCGCGTAGCGAGTCACCGTTATCATCATACTTAACCGGATCTGCGTCACAACATGTCGGTTTTGCGTCACGTTCCCATTCAGTCAATGGGGTTTAAATTATTTTGTGTTTAGCGCCATATTTAACCGATCCAGCGCTGCAGCTTACTGCCTTTGTATCACGACGACAAGTTATGCGTCACGATGAATCGGTATTGCTCATTCATTCGCGTTACAACTCCATTCGCATTTGGACCGATTTTGCGTCATGATGTATTGATTTTGTGTCTCACGGTTTTGTGTATCTCACATTTATTCGCGTTACAATTGCATTTGCATTATTACTGGCTCTCCACCATGGTCAACAGACTTTGCGTCACAATGGGCAGGTTTTACATCACGACGAACCGATTTCGCGTCACAATGAGCCGATTTTGCGTCATGATGTATTGATTTCGTGTCTCGCGGTATTTTGTATCTCACATGTATTCGCTTTACGATTGCATTAGCATTACTACTGGCTCTACGCCATAATCAACATTCTGCGACACGACGAACCGATTTTGCGTCATGATGTATCGATTTCGCGTCTCACGGTACTCATGCGCTAAAACTGTCCGTTAGCCGAGAACGTCGCCCTCGGCGGCCGAAAGTCCCCGCGTAAGCGTCATCCGAATTGTTCCGTAAAGCTCTCTGCTGTCGGGACCGTTTTAGCTCCGGCGTGTGTGTTAAACGGATCGCGGCAATTAATATAAATCGAAAGAGGGTCTCTCTCGCGGGTAATTACCGAGAAAATAATAAAACTAGCTAATTAGGTTAAAACTAACCGCCAAGTTAGACGGTCTTCAGGAAAAGACACAATTTCAAATCTATTCTGTGTTTTAATCGCGTTACAATTAGGACTGTATTATTATCTGTTTTGCGTCACAGCGTTCCGGTTGTGCGTCACAATGACCTTTGCATCGTGATAAGCCGGTGATCTCACTCATTCGCGTTAATACAATTGGGTTTACGCTATTGGTTTTGCCTCCTATTTAACCGATTCAGCGCCACAGCGCGCTGCTTTTGTGTCACTATAACCAATTCTGCGTCACAATGAATCAATTTTGCTCATTTATTCGCGTTACAATTTCATTCGGATTATTAAGGGCTCTACGCAATAGTCAACAGATTTTGCGTCACAGTGGGCGGGTTTTGCGTCACGACGAACCGATTTTGCGTCATGATGTATCGATTTCGCGTCTCACGGATACTCATGCGCTAAAACTGTCCGCTTTCGATCTCGGCGGCCGAAAATCCGCCGTGTAACGCGTCATCCGAATTGTTCCGTAAATCTATCTGCTGTCGGGACCGTTTTGGCTCCTGCGTGCGTGGTAAACGAGTCGCGGCAATTAATATAAATCGTCCGCGGGATCGCGTCCGTCCCATTGTCGACGGCCGAGGCACCGTGAAAGAGGGTTCCCCTCGCGGGTAATTAATGAAAAAATAATAAAACGTCGCCCGCTGTGCGGCGGAGCGCGTCGAATTAAAAACGGAAAATAAGAAGCGTAAAGCGTTGTTTTGTTATATTCCCATTATAGTAATTAATTTCGGTCTGGATATCGCAGTGCCCTCCTTTTCTCGCCGCCCCCGGTGACGGAGCTGACTAATGAATTGGCGCGGCGAGGGCTCTCGGGAAGAGTGGCGGGGGGAGGGGGGAACGCAGATGGATATCGCCCGCCGACGGTTTATCTTGGAGGCCCTCATCCATGATGGGATCTGAGATCTCGATTTCTCGTGGAGGTTGTTTGAGTCGGGCAGATTGCCATTGAAAACGAAGTAGTGTCTGCAGGTTGAAAGAAGGAGCATAAGAAAACTTATAAATGCCTGCTCAATGCTGGACAATTGAGGGAATTCCACATGACGGAGACTTTGAAGTATACGCACATACAATAATTATAATTTGTATGGTAGAGATTTTATGGCTTAACTGAAATTAAATGTGTTTGCCTATTAGGTATTAGATTAACACGGATGCGGATTATAAAAAAAATCACGTTAAAGAAAAACACTGATAGTACGTAAAGATAAATGATACGTGCGTAAAGATAGTACTTTATGAACGGTTGTAGAAAATGTATGCAACAAGGGACCAGATTTGCATGTATACAATATATTTTCTGCAGACGAATTTTTTACGTATAAAGACCAAACATAACTAATATTTTCTTTAGGCATATCGCTTGTGTCATTCAGAAACACCGACTGTCTTCATTGCGGTTGTGGGAGCGTACGTTCCCACAACCTTTGCATTTCTTTGCAGTCTGCATTTCTTCTTGTTAAACGTGAGCGATTTGGCCGCCTGTACAACATGCAAATTCAAAATAGTTCACATGGACACAGGACGACAAATCACGCACATTATTTTCACAAATCTCGCACAGATTGTATCACTAACAGTTGTTTGTTGTTACCAACATCAGTGCATTATAATTTTTTACATCAACAGAGGACAATGCAAATGGTAACGACTATGCCATTATTGCAAAAATCCACACAAAATCATATTAGGGGGCATCCATTAATTACGTGAGCTCAAAATGGGGGAGGGGAGGGGTCCAGTAAAATCTCACCAAATCTCATTTAATCTGGGGGTGGGGGCATTATTGAAAATCACACGTCAACCTTTAAAATATATACATTATTATACAGATAAAAAGTATTGCCTGTTTTGAATTTTAATTTTATAACATTTAAATAATTATGAAAATCAATTTATTCATTTAACTACTATAGCGTAAATCTCACTTGAGGAGGGGGGAGGGGCCCCGCCAAATGTCACTAAATCTCAACAAGGGGGGGTCCAAATTAAAAAAAAAACAGCTCACGTAATTAATGGATGCTCCCTAATATGTAAATACACTACACGAACTCTAAAAGAAATACGTACAAAATACGGTGCAAAATACGTATGTACAAACGTTTATTAGTCAATCACTCACGACACATACAATTATTTTAAACTCTACCGGCGTTCTACCGTCCGTCCACTCGCATCGAGGTAACGAAAAATGGTTTTTGAATCGCCGTCCGTGCCGCCTGGACGTCCCATCGTGCTCAACGCACGCTCCGAGGCGCTGCGGCAAAATCAAGAATTAAACTATTTTTTTTTTCACTGTAAGACCAAGTGAATATCATTTTTGAGACCCTAAAGTATAATATAGATATTTTCAAAATTCTAGAGTGGCGTTACCCCTTAATAATCGTCAAAAAATTGTTCCCTGCCGTCTCTGCGAAATACCCGAAATTAATTTGAACAGAAGTGTCACATTTTAAAATTCAAATTAAATTGTCTCTTCTGCCCGAACCAACACGTCTCGTTTGCAGTCGCGGAGCCGACGGACCGAGCAGCCACTTAATGAGAGATTTTCTCCCCTTTCCTCGTCTCCTCTTCGCCCCATTGTTACGCCGAATTTATATCCGGCTAGGCAGATGAAAGGGTTGCGTTTTGTATTTCGCGTTCTTTTCGGCGTTTCCACTTTTCCGCATCGTTGTCTCCGCAACTGGTGTTTCGTACCGTGTATCAGTTCGCTTTTGGGGGCTAAATAACACAGCCACACACAAAAAAAAGTTTCTGACCTGGAGGTCTCACTATGTGTCCTATATGCTTTTGGGGTCGCTGAATCCGAATCCGGTCAGTTCCATCCCAGCACGTCTGGGTTCGGCCATAACCTCAAAAAACACCCTCAAAACTATATCCGTTAAAACCCCAAACCCCATGGCTCCGAATCCTCATAATCCTATAATATAGAGACATCCAAAAAAAACGTCATCATAGTTGGCCAAGAAAAAAAAGACGTATTTCTATTCTTAATCGAATTTATAACCTTATTTACTTGTCAAGACTGTCATATCATATGACAGCCATTGTTTATTTTACAAATTGTGACAGTCACTTGTCAAAAGTTTGACATAATCGAAAAGCTTAGACATGACCGCTATTTCCATCTCTCTCGTTCATAGCCAGAGTTGATGACGTTTTTTTTGGATGTCTCTATACAATAACCAACTGACCCCACAACCTAATAATTCCATAACCCCATAGCCACATAACCA
This sequence comes from Aromia moschata, assembly GCA_029963805.1. Classification (NCBI taxonomy): domain Eukaryota; kingdom Metazoa; phylum Arthropoda; class Insecta; order Coleoptera; family Cerambycidae; genus Aromia; species Aromia moschata. The sequence goes on from JAPWTK010000234.1 coordinate 560,985, forward strand.
CATAACCCCGTAACACTAAAACCCGATAAAAAAAAAGTTTCTGACATGGGGGTCTGACTATGTGTACTGTATGTTTTTGGGGTCGCTGAATCCGGGGTCAGTTTTATCCCAGCACATTAGAGTTCGGCCATAACCTCAAAAAACACTCTGAAATTCACCATATCCGTAAAACCACAAACCCTATGGCTCTTAATCCTCATGATACTATAATACAATAACCCACTAACTCCACAGCCGCATAACCCCACAGCCACATAACCATATAGCCACATAACTACATAAATTTATTTATTTATAGATTTCTTTATGGTGTATACAAGTATTTGCTTGAGAACTGTAAAATCAGTTTCATTGTGAGATATTGCGTTACATGATTACAGCATCGAGTTACAGGGTTATGTAGTTATGTGGCTATGTGGTTATGTGGCTGTGGGGTTATTGGATTAGTGTATTATAGTATCATGAGGATTAGGAGCTATAGGGTTTGTGGTTTTACGGTGAATTTCAGGTGTAATATGGTGAATTTCAGAGTGTTTTTTGAGGTTATGGCCGAACACTAACGTGCTGGGATAAAACTGACCCCGAATGCAGATTCAGCGACCCCCAAAAACATTCTGTACACATAGTCAGACCCCCACGTCAGAAACTTTTTTTTTACCGGTTTTAGAATTATCTGGTTATGTGATTATGGTGTTATGTGGTTATGTGGCTATGGGGTTATGGAGTTATTAGGTTGTGGGGACTGTTGGTTATTGTATTATAGGATTATGAGATTTCGGAGCCATACGGTTTGTGGTTTTAAAGGATATAGCAAATTTGAGGGTGTTTTTGAGGTTATGGCCGAACCCAGACGTACTGGGATGAAACTGATTCGGATTCAGCGACCCCAAAAAACATATAGGACACATAGTGAGACCTCCAGGTCAGAAACTTTTTTTTGTGTGGCTGTGTAATCGGTGCTTTTATACGTGCTCTTGTTTTCTACTGAACGTATATCAAATTGAGCCCCGTATTGGGCGACACAGGGTTACCATAAAATCAGTATACTTGATCTGATCCACTTCATGTTATTCAGGGAGTTCCTCAGGGTTCCATACTTGGACCTATATTGTTTTCTCTGTGTATGTCATATATTCATACTTCCATCGAGCATAGCACCATCCACCATTATGCTGACGATACTCAAGTCTACGAGGTGTGTAAATTAAGTAATGAGACTGGCAACGTAGCGCCCGATCTAGCAACACTGCAGAGACGGGACTTGGAAGGGTCGTTGGTTAACATGTAATGCATCTTCAGTACAAATTTGAACTTGTTTTAGTCATTTGTTTGTTTTTTTCTAGTGCGTTTTAAGAATGAGTGACATTAATTTTGACCAATGGTGTGCTATCAGGTTTTGCTTCTGACTTGGACACAGCGTAACGGATACTTTTGCAAAACTCCAACACGCCTACGGAGACAGTGTTTTTTCAAGAGCTCAGGTTTTTCGGCGGTTTAAGGCATTCTCAGAAGAAGAGAGTTAATTGAAGATGAACCATTCAACGGAAGGCCTTCATCTTCACTATCTGAGGAAAAAGGTTGACGACAAGAATGATCGGGGAAGAGTTAAATTTGAATACACCACTGTTCATCAGATTTTGACTAACGAATTGGGGATGAGAAAAATCTGCGTAAAAATGGTTCCAAAAAACCTTTCGCAGGAACAAAAGGACATCAGGAGAGAAAGGTGTCTTGACTTTTTGGAATCGATTGAAAATTATCCCAATTTAATGGAACATGTCATTACAGGTGATGAGATTTGGGAGTTTGAGTACGACCCAAGACTCAAAAAAAGCAAGAAGGAGCAAGTCGAAGATCAAATGCATGTTGATTTGCTTTTTTGATAGCCAGGGAATTAATTGTCTTTAAAGAGTTTGTGCTTCCAGGCCAAACAGTAAATTAAAATTTTCGAAAAAGGGTCACGCTTGTGAGACCAAACATCAAGAAAAACTGGATGTTGCAACACGATGTTGTGCTCAGTAATCGAGTTTTTAGTCAGTAAAAACATTCCTGGGAGGCTCCGCAGCCTCCTTATTCGCCTGACTTGAGTCTTTGTGACTTTTTTTCCCGAGGTTGAAAAATCACCTCAAGGGACGTCATTTTGGAACTACAGAAGACATTCAAACGGCTGTAACCGACCAGCTGAAGGCTATTCCAGTGTATGAGTTCCAGCACTGCTATGAGGAATGGAAGAACGGTCTCCAGCGCTGTGTGGCTTCCCAAGGCAGTTATTTTGAAGAAGACAAAACTGAATTGTAATTCTATTCGACTAAAAAAAAAAAATAAAAAATTTCATTACTTAATTTACACACCTCGTATGACGCTAGATAGTCGGTGCCTTTATACGTGCTCTGGCTTTCTACTGAACGTATATGAAATTGACCCCCATATTAGGCGCCATAGTTTAATACATAAGGTTATCATAAAATCAGGGATACTTTATCTGGTCCACTTGAAGTTACTCAGGGAGTTCCTCAGTTCCTTCCATACTTGGACCTATATTTATTTCTCAGCATACGTCAGATTTTCATACTTCCATCGAACATAGCACCATGCACCAGATGCTGACGATACTCAAGTGTCAAATGTCATTAAGTCTATGTCAGCTTTATGTTAGATGAAACGCCTCTGGCTAACGATGGCTGAAGAATCTCTTCATATTGTAAACGAATGAAAACATTTAGGGTTTTCTACCCAATTAGAATTAAAAAATTGTGAAAGTCTTATATCCAAACAGTTATACTGTGACACTGTTTATGAACTTGCACTATTAAAAGTGGATGCCAACCGTGTACAAAACTCTTGTATTCGTTTTGAATTGAATTAATTTTGAAATGAGAATATATCTGATACTCTTAGTATGATTTTCAATCTATTAAATCAATGAAGTTTTTATAACCCAGAAGTATTATCGGTAACAGCGCCGGTACTAATTCCGGATGCTTTTGCCAACGCGCCGCGGCAATACCCCAGAAGTCGTTATCGATTAGCCTCGATTTTTTTTCTACCATTTTCATTATTCGCCTTTATGTCGAACGAGTTTGCTTCCGATTAAATTAATAGGGCGTTTAAAGGGCCCAAATTCGCCCTGCGTTCAAATACTTCCCTGCCGAATTTTAACGATATTTTTATCGTACGGGGCGCTTAACGCAGCGCAATTTTATTATCGTTTTTGACAGTTTACGGGTCTCGATAGTAACAGGCGACGATTCATTGTGAACATTTAATATTTCCAGCTTTGTGCTCCTTACGAGGGCTTTTGTGTACTGCTGGGAGTAAAAATTAATGATCAGTGGTGTAGTTACGTTTGGTTTACGAAGGGAGGAAAGGGGGGATTCAGTTGGGAAATAACGTAAACTAGAAATTGGTCACTTTGGATCAAGGACAGCAACAGTTTAGACCTTCTACTTAAACATTTATGTTAACTTGTACGGTACATCAAAAACGGTACATCAAAAATAAAAAAAATAATGATTTTTCCGTATACCAGAACTTCAGTGGTTTCCTAAATGTTGTGATTAAAATTGAATTGATTGAATTAATGTATTCATGGGTACCAATAATTCATGTACTCATTCAATTGTATTTCTTAAATAATGTTCATAGCTATGTACATATAAGAAATCAATAGATTTAGTAGGTTAACCTCAATAAACCGAACTAATTATTGTAAAGGGTTCTTCGGACTATCAAGTAGGAGTTATTTATGTTAAACAGAAATACAGACATATTTATACATAATTTTTATTTTCTAACAAAAAAGAACAGAAAAAACTAAGTTATCTTAAAGTAAATACATTTTTTTTTTGGTTTACTTGAAGAGGCTTGATTAGATAAGTATGAAACATATAAACATTCTGAACTAAAAATTGCGGTAGAAAACTTTGCACCTTATGCATTAAAATAAACTCACCCTATATTTGAAGGGTTCATTGGAGAAGTTACCTATTCCACAGATTTGTATGTTTAATTTTGTGACTGAGATGGTTTAAGAATGAGATTTAATTTATGAATGTGACTTAACAAGACAGTCATATATGTTTTTACGAAAAAAATCTTGGTGTGATCTGGCCATGAAAAAGTTTTTTTTCATGACCAGTCAGGGCCTGGCATGTAACTCGGCTTTACTTTTTTTGGGACACCCTGTATAAACAACCGTCGAAACTGTGGCACAAGAAAAAAAAATTTTGGGGATTTTTCGGAAGTTAAATGAACTCATTAAATACTGTGTTTTAGTATTAAACCCTTAGCTACATAAGTATGTAACTAAAACTTTGTTTATAGCATTCATAGCATTAATAAAATTTTAATTGATAATAACTACTTTTGCTCAAAGACTGCTTTTACATGTTCCCATATAAACAATTTCGTATCGTATACAAAGAAATTGTATCCCCTTCTCTCCTTGTGTCAGTTACGTCTCTGTTAATGATGATGGCCGGTGACGCTTTCGCTAAAATCCCATAGACAAACGTCATACGGACCTATGGTTTCGCAATGATTTCGCACCGTTTTATCGTTTTATAGCCTCCTGAATTTGGCCTGTTTAATAAAATGTGTGCTTTCGGATTAGTTTTTTTTATTGACTCTAAAAATGATTCATGTTATTTTTTGGTTGTTTACTGAGATAAAGTGATGTGGATTTTGTTGATGTACTCGCGATATATGTATGTTTATCTACAGGGTCTCATTCAGGGGGTAATTTTTTTGAAAATTAACAATTTAACTAATACAACTAATTGTAAGTATATGTTTACAAAACCGTTTAATTAAAATTTACCCCATCCCACTAGACAAAAGATGTGCATAAAATATTCCATGAAAAATATCTAATACATATAGATCTACGTAGGAAAAAAAAAAATTTAAAAAATACAGTGAGGTGAAGGAAAACTTGTTAATTAGTAGTAAAATACGAAATCAATTTAAACATACAAAACATATTTGTAATATTTAGTTTCTCACAGTTGTATTTAATTTCTGTTTTTTTTTTTTGAAAATTGTATCGTTTTTATTTAGCCTTTTTGATCTGAATTCAAATAGTTTTCGGAATTCCTTTCGGACAGAAATGAAATCAATTTTTGAAAAATACGGTCCTGGTGAATATTTTACACTAATTTTAAACGGTGTAACATACGAAAAGGGTCCAAACTAATAAGACATATACGGTATATACGCAAGAAGCCTGCAAGCTACCAACCGAGGAAGGCAGGAATAATAATCATTGCTGCTAAAGAGATTACCCACAAGCAGCCTGTCATTAAACACTAGCGAATGCAGTAGGTAAAGGGTCAAGCGCGATTCAGAGGCAACAAAGAATCTGATGGAAAGCAACTAACCAGAACATTTTCTGCCCAAGCCCTGCTAGCTCGGTACCTGCTACAGCTATAATTCAACAAGGTAGCTTTTAAGGTAGATCAACAAAGAAGCGGCAACGTTATATCTGGTGATGACTAGGAATAATTTTCTTGTTGTAACACGCATTCTCACCGGATATTGTCAGCTAAGAAAACATTTCGACAACTTGGAGATGAATGAAGCATCCCTTTGTAGAGGTTGTCAGCAAGAAGAGGAGATCGTGCGACATGTACAATGCACTCCTTCACTGTCTCATCAACAAGGGAGTCCGCACTGAGATAACGTTGCCCATCCTTGGCCAACATAAGGGAGATCTCCCTGAGCAATGCCGACACCTTTATAGAACATTAGGACGGCTGACGGCTTAGATGGGTAGAATTCTCAAGGGAGGAAGCACAAGCGACCAATTGAGTTCTAAGTGCCGCAGCCTTCGGAAGGCCTCCCTCTCACGCTTCCAGAATACAGAAATAAGAAGGTACATTTGGATAATTCGCCAAAAACTAAATGAACCGACTTTGGCGATGCTTCATATACACTATAGGAAAGTGCAAGATTTCAAAGCCGAGCATTAATAAATAAGAAAAGAATAAAATCTGACAGATAGAGGAACTGACAGAGAAATTTTATATCCATAGTTGCCAGACTAACATGTCATTTTAAAAGTCTATGGGCGTTATTCTCTGTCTTTCGTGATAGGGTAGCAATAAAATATGTAGGCGGGACGCCCCGCCCATAAATTATAATGCGCACGTGTGAATTGGATTATTATATCGTTATTGGTCTACGGAAAAAAAACACTTAAGCATTCCTTGCGTACGCAGTTGGTATTGTAGGCGATTCCAACGTTCGGCCATTTTTTATAAACGGTTCCTTAAATGCAAACAAATATTTAACAAATAAAACAAACTGTTTACGGACATGAACATGAAAGACCACGAAATTTAAATGATTTACGGGCCAGAATTGTACACGGCGAAGAGATGTGTTTTCCGGGACGGAATTGCGAAGAACAAAGGGACGACAGTTTGAACCACTTATTCAATAGGCATTTTTTCTTTCTTTCGTCTTATAACCGGGTTGATTTATATTACTTATATCTTTTTATTTTTTATAGAACTTCAATTTTATTTTCTTGCAGACCGGTTAGTTAAGCAATACAAAAATTTGAAAATAAATACAATTATGTTCGTACACTTCTTTTAAGTGTATGGGATAATTTTAAGTCAGAATTACGTAAGAATTTCGTTTCATACAGCTGTCGATGTGCACTCTCACCGCTGCGAAAAAGTACTGAGAAGTACTCACTCAAGTTCGTTAGGTGATGGGCGGTGTCTATCCACCTCCACATTCCAGTTTCTGACGCGCAGGTAACGTTTTACGTCATACGTTTCACACAAGCGTGAAACACTGGTGCATCTAACTGTCTTTGTCTGTCCTTACTGGTGTCTTTTAACTTATTCTCTTCTACACATGTATCGCCAATATGTAATGCTGCAATTTCCTACCCTAGTATATCTTGCTAGAGCTAGAGGTCACAGCGCGTACACCCCTTGTTTGGAAATCATCTTAGTTTGGGCATATCGTATATAACAATGATTTTGGTCAGTTTTTTTATTGATGCTTCAGAACAAGTCGGAAAAATTTAAATTCGAAAAACAGTTATGTCGCATAAATTTAAAAAGTGCCCCCATATAGCCTTCTGTCACAGGTTATTACGTAATCTTATTGTAACACTTTTTACTTGGCAAAAGCGTTTATTGTTGAATTAATTTGATCACAACAACTATCAACTTAAAAATATCGCTACTCAATATCGCGGTCTAAATATCACTCGGTATATCACTGTGATCTTCACTGGACTACGTTCCAATTCAAACTGACTCCCTGGGGCTCGCCGTCGTGCTTATATACACCATCCGAATTCTCCGGAACAATCCTCCAGCGTTCCCCCCGAATTGTCAAGAATCTCTGTAGTACTTTCTAGGACGTTGTCTTGTTGGCCCCAATTACGTTGATTGTAATAATCTCGTACAGGCAACCAACAATACACCGACGCCTTGCAGGCAGAATATGTCACAGTATGTTTTCGGTGCAAAATCAGAAATGAGAAATCTTTTTAACTCACATCCTCGCGCTACCTTACAAAATAGATGAAGTATCTCCAAGCCCTCAAGTGAAGGTTGATCTAGACGTGAAAACATTAGAGTTCCGATAATTTTTACTCCTTACCGTTCTATTTTCCCCGGTATAAACGCGTCGGCGAAATACTGCGGAAAATAATGCTAGACGCATTCGCAACACTCCGTACACTCTGTCTGGCGAGGCTAATCTCTAAACAACGTCACGCCCTTAATAATTACCGCGTTCGTTGTAATTGCGAGCTTTACATAATATCACCGCTACACTTTCCCCCCGCGCCGCGCCAAAAACCGAGGAAGACGCGATCTCGATGCGACGGTCGTGCTCTCGTGTCGGCTCACACCCATCATCTCCGATCGCCTGCACCCGCGCTCGTGTCGTCGCATTCGCCGTCTCCGACGAACCGTGGCCTTCGCGTCAAATTGGTTCGGCTCATTGTGCACACCTTGGTGCACTTCTCCGCAACGGTCTCGCGGAAAACATGCAGTTTGTTACCAGGCGTTTGATTGCATTTTTAAAATTCGGGGGTGCCGCAAGGTACGGTATTGGGTCCGGTACTTTTCTCTGTGTACGTCAACGATATAAGTAAATTGCGAAGTTGAACGGTTCTCTTGATATTTGGGGCCATATTATCATAGGGCCCCATGGAATATCTTCTCTGGCTGTTTTCCTCTTGACTATCTGAATACTCTACATTCCAACATAAAGTTCACAATGGAGACTGAGAAAGACGGAGTTTTACCTTTTTTGGATGTGTTAGTAAAACGTACGAACAATAACAAGCTGGCCCATGGAGTATAGAGGAAGAAAACTCACACAGATCGTTACCTGAACGCAGCATCGCATCACCATCCGTAACAGAAAAGATCTTTAATCAAAACACTAGTTCATAGAGCTGAAACCCAGAGTGATGACGAAACCCAGACCAGAGGAATTACAGAAAATTAAGGAAGCTTTAACGAAAAACGGTTATAAAAAAAAAAACATCGACAGAGTATGCCGCACCCAGAGAACAAAAGTAGATCAACAACCAACAACGTATGCTTGCCTACCCTATGGCTCAGGAGTGACAGATAAACTCAAGAAAACACTGTCGAAAAATAATATTGGTGTACGATTTCGCACAGTAAAGAGTATACAGCAGGTGCTTCCCTCTAACAAGGATCCGGTTCCTAGACTTTTAACTAAAGGTGTCTACGAGTTAAAATGTACTTGTGGGAAAAGCTACATTGGACAGACGAGAAGAAGTATACAATGTAGGATCAAAGAACATCAACGATATACCAGACTGGGGAATACCGACAAGTGAGCAATAGCGGAACATGTTCATACCAACGAGAACCACAAAATCGATTATGAGAACATCAGAGTGTTAGACAAAACTACAAGATATTACCCAAGAATAATTAGAGAATCCCTGGAGATCATGAAAAACAATAATAATTTTAATAGGGAGGACGGGTATCGACCGAGTAATACATGGAGATTAGCGATACCAAGAACCAGTGACCTGGAATGTCATGGTCAACCGAGCTCGACGGATGTGCAGCCAACCACAGCAGAGCCAAGGTATATAACGAGGAGCAAAAGACGACAACACCAGTCTTTAGAAACCTTCTGAAGAAGCTGACAGAATGAAATAACTTCACCATTGGACAACAGAGATCCGGATTTCCTTAATTTGGATCTCTCTTCGGAACTTATTTGGTTCCATCAGTGTGGAATATCTGAGGACAAATTGCAATGAACGAAAATCTCGGCTTATTTCTCGACTTCCCGCACGTCGAGTGCCATTGACGCACACTAGAGGGTAGTCCGTCTATGGCTCGAAAATAAACCGAGACAAAGAGTTCATTGTTATTCGTTGTCAGATATACAATATTGATTAGACATATTAAAGTCGAAATCCGGGTCTGTGGTTTCCGGTGACGAATGACAGTAAACGGGAATTATTTTTACTTTGGCTTTTTAGAACTAATTCAATCAGTTTTATTATGAGGCAAAATGACAACAAAATGATTGGATAGTGAGATGTTATACGAGGTGTGTAAATTAAGTAATGAGACTGATTTTAAATTTTTGTATTCGAATTTTCAGTCCTTATAGCACTGCTGGAATCCATATACTGGAATAGCCTTCAGCAGGTCGGTTACATCCGTTTGAATGTTTTCTATGGTCCCAAAATAATGTCCCTTGAGATGATTTTTCAGTCTCGGGAAGAGATAAAAGTCACAAGGATTCAAGTCAGGCAATGAGGAGGCTGAGGGGCTACATGAATGTTTTTACTGGCTAAAAACTCGTCTACTAAGATGACTGTGACAAAATAGTTGTTCTTGATGTTTGGTCTCACACGCATGACCCTTTCTCAAGAACCTCTCGGTAAAAGTGTTGATTTACTGTTTGCTCATTCTTGCTTTTTTGGGTCTTGGAGAGCTTGGAGAGCTTGAGAGAAGTGTGCCATTCCATACTATGGCGCTTGGTTTCCGGGTTGTACTCAAATAGCCAAGGCTCATCACCAGTAATGACACGTTCCATAAAATGGGAATCATTTTCAATCCATTCCAAAAAGTAAATACACTTTTCTCTCCTGATGTCCTTTTGTTCCTGCGAAATGTTTTTTGGAACCATTTTTACGCAGATTTTTCTCATTCCCAATTCGTTAGTCAAAATCTGATCGACAGTGTATGATTACAATTTAACTCTTCTCCGATCATTATTGTCGTCAACCTTCAAAATCTCAGTTTTAATTTACACACCTCATTACTTAATTTACACACCTCGTATGTAGAGTAAATAAGGCATATCGATGATGACAGAAAGAGGAATTAAAAGGGATTTGGAATAAGAGCTGTACAACGTAGCTTTTCCAGTGTCTTGTAGGCCATAAAACAAATATTTGTCCAGTTGAATAACAAACAAATATAATCAGTCCCTTTAAAATACAAAGCATCGCATTTTTTAAAATTCAAGCATGTCTATTGAATTATTTTTCACACTTCCACATCGGTTGCATGCTACACAATCCGCTCGACTGCATATGGATCCGCCCCGTCTCGCCTTCCTCCGCAATCAATCGTTTATACTTCTTTGTGTGCTTCTACGCGTCGGTCGGCTCTTTTGTTTCTACACTCGGTGGTGCGCCTCCGACCGCGAAACGCCGATACATTACAATAAATCGTTCGCTTCTTCGCGACGCCTTCGCAATTCGCCCTCCACTTTGCGCGCTTTCGTCGTGCTGAATATAGAGGGCGCAGAAAATATACCGGGTGGTACAAAAGTATCAAATAATGGCTTTAACTTTGTTATTTGCAGAGTTCAATATAAAAGTTATTTTGTTCATTACCATGTAGGTTTTAAGTTTTTTTTGTTTGTTTATATCTTCTTTTGTTTTGTTCCTATGGCACCTTTTTTTTAAATGGCACCCATACTTTTTTTTCGTTATGAAAAAAAGCATATTTTTCTCTATTCAGTCACAAAATTTTGCAATTTTTGAAAAAAAAATATTTTTTTTTTTTTTTCATTTTTTTTTTAAAAAGTAGATAATATAAAAAAAAGTATTTTCAAATGAGGTTAAATTTTATATTTTATTATTTTTTTGTATAGTTTTAGTTTTTTTAAACATTTTTTAACTGACAAAATAAGGGTTAATAATTTTTTTATATTTTAAATTTTAAGTTTATTAAAAATTAGACTTTAAGATTTTGTTACTTTCACCAAAGGTAAGGACTGAGTGTAGATAAATATATAATTATGGTGTCTTTATTAATTTATTTTATATTTTTTTTAACCATTGGTTCTTTCATAATTATTTAAACTTTAAGTTCTTTTATTTATTTATAAAATCATCGTTATAAAATTCTTATTAAGTATTATTAATTGAAGTTATAAGGATGAATTTTTTTTTTTTAAAAATTCTAAGACAAATGTATTTTAAATTTTCTGATTCCTTAATTTGCTTTTTTCATTGTAACAAATTTAACGCTTTTTCCTATTATTTTGGTTGCATTTTTTTCACGTCTTTAACAATTAACCAGTTTCTGAAATTTTTTAATCAGTTGACAGACTGTTCCTTGAGACAAGAGTATTGGGTAATTCCTTATACATACACTTCCTTTAGTCCTCTTCCTTTTCCGTACCCATAATTTAATATTTCAATACTTTCTCTACTAATTCTTTTATTTTATTCAATGTAAAAACTTTAAACCGACATATTATTAATTTTTTGTTTGTATTAATTTAAATGTTTTATATTTTTAAATATTTTTTTTAAATTATTTTTCCCTTATTAAGGTAAAGAAGTATAAATTTTTTTTTTCTCGCTTTTTTTTTTTAAAAATTCTTTTTATATAGAGAAAAATATGTTTTTTCATAACAAAAATGGGTTTGGACGTTTCAACAATTAAAAACTTAAACTATGGTAATGAACAAAATAGTTTTGTTTGAATTTTTTTTAACTTTAATACTTAAGCTTTTTGATATTTGTACAATGTTACGTGTAATTTTTGAAATTAGAGTAAACTTTTAATTAAGTTTTAGGTTTAGATTTTTTATGTAAATAAATTAACTTAGTATTATTTTTCCTTTTTTTCTTTTTTATTTAGAATATTTAGAGGGGATAGGTGTTATTTGTTATGTCAAACTTTTGAAAGTGATGTAAATTTGTAAAATAAAAGGCCATATGATGTGACAGTCTGAAAGTAAATAAGGTTATAAATTGATAAATAAAATACGTTTTTTTTGCTTAGTTTTTTGATATTCATTAAGTTGTAAAAAATTAGGTTTTAATTAAATGGTCCTTTTTTTAATTTTTTTTGATAATGTATAGTTTTTGAGGGGAAAAAATTCGATAAATTTTGTAGAGTTTTAGTTTTTTTTTATTAAGTTAGAAAATAGTTTTGTTTAAAATGTGTATGGAAAATTATGTGTAAAAATATTGAGTGGGGGGGGGGGGAGGGCGTATATTATGCGAAATCTATAGTGTTTTTTGTGCATCCTTTAATTATTTTGTAATTTTTGAGATTTTTTTCTTTTTTAATCAAATAAATTAACTATTTTTGTCTTAAGTAGGTCAAAAATGTATTAAATTAATTATAAAGATTTAGTAAATACTACTTACGTATGTATAAAGTATGTATAGTAGTATATGTATATATGTACCGGGTGGTTTCTGTTTTTATAGGGTATCTCGGATAAGGTGGAGCCCTTTCCCTTTATTTTGTGAAAGATTTCTTTTTTTTTTTGTGTGAAATTAATTTTTTTGAGTTTTGTGGTGTATAATGGTGTTGTATAATTAGAAGAAATTTTTTATAGGATTTCCTTAACAGTTTTTTTTTTAGTTTGGTGGTTTTTTTTTTTAAATGAACTATGGTATTTAGTAAAAGGGATTTTTCTTTACGTATTAGTTTGTGGGCTTATTAAAAGTAAAAAATTTTAATTTTGTATATATTTTTTTTTTTTGAAGAGTAAGTTTCTATAGTAACACATTGTTACAACAATGTTTTAATAATAATAACTGTTGCTATAGAAATTTATTAAAAGGGTAACATAAATACTGTAACAGTGTATATAATAATGGTATATTAAACTTAAATAACTAATTATGACATATTAGTGACTAATTAATAATTAATTATAACATATTCATAACAAGAAAGTTTAAACACTTAACAATAAATTTGTAACAAATATGTTGTAAAAAATACTACAATATATTTTAAAAAAAAACTAGAGATTAAAAAAAAATCGTTTTTACCTAAGTTTTATTGTGTGTGTTGGAGTTACGCTTTGAAAATTTTGTTGATTATAATGTGAATATTGAAACGGAATTCAGACAGTTATAAGATTTTTCTCTCAGTTGAACCAGTGTATTATTTGTCTTTTTGTATAAATTGTCTTTAATGGTTCCCAAAAAAAAGGGAGAGAGGGAAAGGCTTTGGTTGTTCCTTCATTTTCCAAATTGTATTTAATAATTCGAATAAATTAGTATTATGGGGTGGTGCCCGGTTTGTGAAAATAGTTGTAATGGGGTTATTTTTATTTGGTAGTTAATTTTGTTTTGAATTTATTGTATTAAAGTGGTATAATGGGTTTTATTAGGTCATAAAGTATTGGTTTTAAATTTTTGTTGTGTGTAAAATTCGGCATTTTTTTTTGTAATGATATTTTTAAAAATAATTGGTTTGTTTTGTTGTAGAAATTGAGAAATCCGTCGGAGATGTTTCCTTTTTATAAAGTTAATTTGTGTTTTTTTAAAATGAAAGTGCTTTTTTTTTTTTTATTGAATTGAGGATTTAGATATAAATTTTGGATCTATTAATAGATAATTTTTTGGTTTGGTTTATTAAATCTTTTAGGTTTTTTTTAGTTACAAATGGATTAGGTGTTTAATAAAATATTATATTTATATTTTTGAATAAAAACTTATTTAAACTTTGTTTTTGCGGATTCGAAAACCACGATAAATATTATTGTTAAGATTTGGCTTTTTAGTAATGAAATGCTTTATTATTTAATTTTTGAATTTATGGTTTGGGAAAAAAACGATATTCGGAGACCCTCTTAAGATTAGATGAGATGGTCTACCCCTCCCTATCTATATAATGGAGCCCTATGGTTAAAAATGTATCTCGTGGAGCTTGAATTTGTTGTATTCAAAGTCATATAACTCTGATTGTAATGATCTGTTTGATGAAATTTGCTTGAATATCGTCCATGTCATATGTTCGGAATTGAATTCGAATTCGGATTCAGCAACCCCAAAAACACATAATCCACCAAGTTTGGTAAGAGGTACATTTCACTTTTTTTTTTTTTGGTGCTGTGTAATTATCAGCTATATCCCTCACTGTATTATCATTAGAACATATGGATGCATTACCGCCGAATTCTAATCGTAATTGTTGGTGCGACCTTCGGAAAGACTGCGGCCCAACAACGTCCGCGGCAGCGTTGCCAACTCAAAATGTGTCAAGGTGGAAGATTAGATTTTAAAAGTTGGTAGTTTCCAACAAATCCTACTATGAAAAGTTGGTAGATCTACTACCTTTATTTTTCAAGTATTTTAGATATCCTCGAGTAAAAATATGGTATTCTGAATTTATTTTTCGATTGGATAAGACGTATTTTAGCTATTTTGATAAAGAAACTAATGATAAAGCAAAATTACAGGTCGTCAGTATTCAAAATAAGAGTAGAAATGTCAAAAATTGAAGAACGAATCATAGGTCCATCATATCATAATATAATAATTCCTGATTATAAATATTTAAGTAATTAGTTAATTTAAGTATACAAGCATACTTTAATTCCAGTGCAGTTTATATGTAGGTATATTATTTATAGATTGATTTACTTGGTCGGATACTGTATGTATTATCATTATTCGTTTCAATTTATGCGACAGCTTAGGTTCGATACTTTCTGAGAACAACTTTTTTTTCAATTTTTTTTAAAGTAAAAGTAGTTTGAATTAAACTTTGATAAAATCAAATAAAATCAATCTTAAAATAGAAGAATTGATCTCATTAGATGTTCAAAAGTACCTATTAAATAATTTCGAACCCAGAACCGTAGCTTTAAAAAAAACTGTAAGAGACCATATAACGTTATACCGGTCCAGAGTTGATAAAGAATCGCGGATATTATACAAATTGAGCTTGTATTTAAGTGAGCTGGTATATTGAATTTAAATATTTATATTAATAATTAGCTAAAGGTTTGATATAACCTATCAAGACGTATTTTTTGATGTTTAACTTTTATTTTAAAGAAGTGTAACTATTACTACTAATTATAAGAAATAAGAATTAGGATGAATGAATTAGAGACAAAAACAATTAAAATAATAAATTTAAATATTCGTACAATGAAATTGCTGAATATGGAGGAAAAACAGACTTCGGGGGTAAATGTTTTCAGAGTTAAAATATTAGAAAAAAGAGTATACTTTTAATAATGTTATAGACTGTTTTACACATACCACTTTATTGTACAATAAATTGTAGAATTTATTTTTAAATAAATTATCCAATTTTATTAACTGTTTACACTTTGCAATAGTTGTAACTGTAATTGGTCAATTGCAACACTGCCAACTCTCAATGACTAAAACCTAAGAGTTATTATAGGTTTGTCCCTAAGAGAAACCGGTTAACTCATTATTAGGTTGGCAGTGAAATAAATGTAAAAAAATACTAAATATCCCTATAATTTATCGCTTACTAGAATAGACAATTGGTAACATCGAACGCCGCCATGATGTAAAAAGTAAATAACATATTTTGATAGTTGCACAATAACCTGTGACGCCATCTATTATCCATTACATTCACCAAATACATCAATGGATACAAAATAAATGGAAAGGTTGGTGCAATAAAAAAAATCATAATTATTATCAAGATTATATATAAATCATTATTATCATTTTTATGGAGATATGATTTAAATTTTCGAAAAATTCAAAAAAAGTAGGTAGATTTTTGGTGCAAGGTAGTAGATTTGAGCAAGACACTAAAAGTTGGTAGATCTACCGAAAAGTTGGTAGAGTTGGTAACACTGGTCCGCGGTATGCACTCCGACCGCGGTACACTCCAGTCATTAATGTTGGCCGACAGTAACGTCAGGTAGTATTTTATTTTTATTGCCCACACCTGCAAGAAAGACGCCGAGACGGGAATTTACTCGGACATCATCTCGCGCCTAAATTGATTTGCTTTTTTTTCTCTTCTTCCTCCTCTTCTCTTGCGATACACGTCGACATTCAATTCCATCAATTAGCGACGGTTTTACGACGATTACGGTCGGCGCGGCGCGTATGCAAATGAAGAGATAAAAAGTGAGACTTTTTAACTTCACAGTTGTTCGTTCGATAAATTAAATATTTTGTTTTATGCGAGGTGGACGGCCTCCGCGTTCGGGTCGCCGTCAAAGAATTTACGGCCGAGAAGAAAGAGAAGAAGAAGAAAAAAACGCGTTTCCTTTAATTAAACCACTTTAAAAAAAAACGGACTGGGAACGTAGAGCTATTTAGGTCACAAGCGGCTCTATAATTCGTTTTGTACGTACTGTGGCATTACTTTGATGGTATCGCGCTCCAGTGCATACATAAGTTGCCGACTTTGTCAAACTTCCGAAATATGTCTGGTCCCATTAAGATGCACTAGAGGGCGATACCATGAACGTAACGTCACCGTATGCCCTCCTGGTCAAAATATAACCGACACGCTCGATCTTCCTTACTCTGTCAAACATGTCGCACCAACGAGATCTAATACGATCGAAATCCAGACCTGTGACTTGACTTTAACAAAGTCGTCGAAGCGAGTAACGAAGAACGAGAAATCTTTGTCGCCTCACCAATTGATCAAAGAATGTGTAAATCAACTGCATGAAGTTGTTATCTTAGAGTATATTCTCGCAAATTCAGACAACAGTTTTGTGCTTGTTAAATTATGTAGATACGATTAGATTAGATTTGATACTAGTAGAGAGGGCAGCATTTGGACCCTTGTGGTACACCATAAATTGTCTCAGATTTTCAAGAGGAATATTGAGAATTTCTCAGTTTATTCTTTGAAATGCTGACCTCAATAGTTCTTCGCTTGTTAAATTCTGTAAAACTATGTATGGATTTGTTATTTGTGGATAGGGCCACATATGGGTCCTTGTGGAACACCGTAAATTGACTCAGATTTTTAAGAAATATACAGCGGTGTATGAACCTAATTAGATTTTGAGATTAATATTAATCAGTGAAGAAGTCGATGACGCTGTATGCACATTATATCATTTATTTGAAATTTGGTGTGCTTACACATCATAAAGGATATCTTCAAGAAAATACACAAGATTGAAGTTTGTAAAATGTCGATGTTTTTCCGTTACACAAAAAATAAATTGTCTTTTTTTGTGATATGAATGAAATTCTTTAAAATAGTGATTTTAATCCTCCTAATAGTGATACATTCTTAACTCGAAACGAAATATGAATCTGATTAGATAATGAGCTAAGTCACCCATGGGGTTAATATATATATATATATATATATATATATATATATATATAATATATATATATATAATAGGTCGTAGATAATGTTTTTCGTATAAAAATTTTTTTTAAATTTAAAGCAGCAAAACACTTGCTAATACCAATATTTTTACCTTCATTCAAGATTATTATTATTATTAAAATGTATATTATGTTATCATTTTACATATACAGATAGCGGCAAAAGTACTATACTAATTCAGTAAAACTGAACCAAGGAAGTTTTCACAAAAAAACCCAAAATAGTTCAAATTGTAATTATTTACAAAAATGCATATTTTGATTTGCATACCATCTTTCGATCGTCAACTATTTTCGAGAGATAAGTTTTTCAATCCATCTCTGGTTTTGGTAAATCTATGGTTATTTCAAACAACTGCTTAAAAATTTTACCAACTTGTGTTAAAAAATTATAGAGAACATTCAAAATGAAAATTATGAGACACATTTTATTAGGTACTACTGAAAATTAGTTAATTAGTTCTCAAATTGTCGATAGACACTTTTTGACAATAGGCAAGTCTGCAAGTTTACTAACATTGTGAATGACTGTACCGTAATTTGTCACACCGTATTCTGTTCTTTAATTTTTGTGATTCTGTGGTGTAGATTTTTGCCTTCAAGTATCCCCAATGAAAATACTCCAGGTGCGTAAGATATGGAGATCTCGGAGGCTACTCTATTGGTCCTCTTTGCTCCTCTTTGCTCAACCTCTTCGAGATTACTTGAGACATTTTTCCTGGGCACTGGATTGGTAGAAGAGGGGGTCTCCTACATCTCCAGATCTTATGACCCTGGAGTATTTCCTTTGAGGATATTTGACGGTAAAAGTCTATACCACCAGACCACAAAATTTAGAGGATTTAAAGAATAGAATACGGTGCGAAATTAGACAAAGTAGGGACGTAGTCATTCACTTCTTTATTTTTATCACACATTCATTACTTTTAATGTCATATTTAATTGGTAGTACTTTATAGTTAAACTTTAGTAATTTGCGTTTCATAATAATTCTAATTTTCTCTCAAATTTTCCTATTTTTTATGCAGTCGCAACACCAAAAATAGGTTATGGCTATTTGAAAAAATTAAGGATGATGTTATCTTTCGAAAACAATTGACGATTGAAAGGTGATATGGCAGTCAAAAATGCATGTTTGTAATTAAAATTTGACCTGTTTTACTGAATTTCTGAAGTACTTTTGCCGCTCTCTGTATTATTTCTTGTATAATTTTGCTGAATATGTATCCGTATACTTGTATATCTATTTTTGACGTAATAATAATAATATTAATGAAAGATTTTACGGTATTTTTTTCAGCAAGATTACTGTTGATTAGTATTCACGAAGGCGCGTTCGAGTTGTTTCCTTTTTTTGTGTTTATTTTTTTGCATCTCTCCGGTCGTAACTCGGAGTTATTGCCTACACACAATAATGTGAATAATTTATTATTATTGCAACACGGCCATTAAGGCCCGGAGAAGCTAAATAATGAATTAGTTAATACAGACGTTTCGTTTTATTGGCTTACGTGGGCCGATGGCTGTCGTCCAAGCTATTTCGCGTGATTTCCTAACGTCCGTATTGCTAATTTGTTGATAAATTGCGGAGTACACGCCGTTATATTTTTCATTTTCGCGTTATATTTGGTCGAGGTCGCGCAGATTTTCCGTTTGTTTTAAATTATAATCGGAAATAAAAAAAAATACGAAAATTTTCCCGGGGTTCGGTTTAGGTAGGTTGGAAGAGGTATTTGCCATTTTTGAAATATACGAATAGCCAAATCTCCAAGCCATAGCTAAAAGTTCCAAAAAAAAGTTTGTTGCCATTTAATGCCCGTTTCTCAATTGTAAATTTCACATGTGAAATTGAAAACAATGAACGACCACCAATTTTGAAAGTATTAGTTACGAGGTGTGTAAATTAAGTAATGGGACTTGCAATGTAGCGCCCGATCTAGCAATACTGCGGAGACGGGACTTGGAAGGGCGGTAGGTTAACGTGTAATGCACCTTCAGTACAAGTTTG
This sequence comes from Aromia moschata, assembly GCA_029963805.1. Lineage (NCBI taxonomy): Eukaryota > Metazoa > Arthropoda > Insecta > Coleoptera > Cerambycidae > Aromia > Aromia moschata. The sequence continues at coordinate 580,601 of JAPWTK010000234.1, forward strand.
AACTTGTTAGAGTCATTTGTTTGTTCTTTGTGACTGTGTTCGTAAACCGTTTTTTTCTAGTGCAAAAATGAGTGGCATTAATTTGGAACAACGGTGTGCTATCCGGTTTTACCTCAGACTTGGACACAGCGCAATGGATACTTTTGCAAAACTTTAACACGCCTAAGGAGATAGTGTTTTTTCAAGAGCCTAGGTTTTTCGGTGATTTAAGGCATTCTCATAAGGAAGAGAGTCGATTGAAAATGAACCACGCAGCGGAAGGCCTTCATCTTCAAGAACCGATGAAAATGTCGATAGAATACGGGATGTTGTGCGTTCAGATCGTCGAATGACGACAAGAATGATTGGGGAAGAGTTAAATTTGAATCACATGTTCATCAGATTTTGACTAACGAATTAGGGATGAGAAAAATCTGCACAAAAATGGTTCCAAAAAACCTTTCGCAGGAACAAAAGGATATCAGTAGAGAAAAGTGTCTTGACTTTTTGCAATCGATTGAAAATTATCTCCATTTTATGGAACGTCATAACTGGTGATGAGACTTGAGTGTTTGAGTACGATCCGGAAACGAAGCGCCAAAGCATGAAATGACACACTTCAAGCTCTCCAAGACCCAAAAAAAGCAAGAATGAGCAAGTCGAAGGTCAAATGAATGCCGATTTGCTTTTTTGATAGCCAGGTAATTGTCCACAAAGAGTTTGTGCCTCCAGGCCAAACAGTAAATTAACACTTTAACAGAGAGGATCTTGAAAAACTTCAAACATCAAGAACAACTGGATGCTGCATCACGACAATGCGCCTTGTCTCAGCCCTTTCAGTAAACGAGTTTTTAGCCAGTAAAAACATTTCTGTGGCTCATCAGCTTCTTTATTCGATTTGCGACTTTTTTCTCTTCCTGAGATTGAACAATCACCTCAAGGACGTCATTTTGGGACCATAGAAAACATTCAAACGACTGTAACCGACCAGCTGAAGGCTATTCCAGTATATGAATTCTAGCACTGCCATGAGGAATGGAAGAGCCGTCACCAGCGCTGTGTGGCTTCCCAAGGAAGTTATTTATACTGAATTGTATTTCTATTCGAATAAGAAAATTAAAATCGTTCGAATTTACATTAAGATCATTCTTATCTTGTGAATAATTCACTGATTTATAACTTACTTGTTTTGACACTTGTGTCAGTATTTGTCATAATACTTTTGTTTCCCATAATAGCTTATTATTGTGGAACTGAATTCCAATTCATATTTGTAATTATTTCAATTTCTTAAAACTATAAGAATTTAAAGTATATCCCTGACTTTATGATAACCTTGTACATCCTCGTACTCATGATAATATTTCGAGTTAGAGACTTGGTTTTTGGTTTGGACGATTTTTAAATTTTGGTAGGCTATAGGGTACCTTTTAATGCTGGGTCTGGAAAAGGGTTGACGACGGGATGGGACAGCGACCAAACGCTCAGAGCTTGTTGGAAAACTAAGTCTCCATGTGTGCCAGGATGGGGTTTTTACTCGACAGCGTCCGTCTAAGTCCATCTATTTCGGGGCCTAATTATTATTTATTGAATTACTTACGATGCATTTCTAATGATAGTTTTAACCTGCTCTGTAACTTTAAGTGGAAATGTATTAAGACAAAAATGGATGTTTTTCAAAAAATAAATGGGGTGATCCGCAAATTTTTGTTAAATGATTGTGAACCCAGATAGAAGGGAGGGGGGGTGTCAGTTCTCGGTTAGTCACTCTGTACGTGACAACTCCTTACTTGCTATGCCAATCGCGCTTCACGTCTACCCGGCATCCCTATTTAGATATTTACAATAAGGCGCAGCGGCGCACAGTGGGTAGAATCGGAAAATCCTGGCCAAAAATCGAGAAAGGTAGAAAATTTGTCAAACTATATCGAATTTAATGTTTTTTGGGTCGCTGATTTCAAATGTGTACTTTATATTTCAAACAAACAAAATGACGGCCCGAAAGTAACTTTTTTGCGATAAAAGCAACTTTTAAAAAATCCAAATTAGAGTATTCATATTTTCTGCAAATACAATTTCAATTTAATACTCTCCCCGAAAGGGAAACAAAATGGCCGACCGGCAGCAACCGCATGTACCTAACTTTTTTTTCTCGATAAAAGGTACTTATTATGATCAAAATTAGAGCATTGATATTTTCTGCTTATATAATTTCAACTAAATCTCCTTACCGAAAAAAAACAGGTGGAGAACCGGAATTAAAATTTTCTTAAAAAGCTACATATTTTAATTCGAATAAGATATTAATCTAATTTTTTTTTATAAAATTATTTATTATTTTATTTATATTATTTTTCATTAAAAGATTTTAATCTAACTCCCTGAAGAAATGGAGGGCCAAAAGTAAGAACTTTTTGGAACCTCCATTTGCACGCAACGTGTCTTCAGTTAAGTTACATTAGCTTACTAAAATTATTTTGTGTTAAAAATTGATCGCAGAGAACCTCAGTTAAGTTGGATTAGGTTAAGTAGTATAAAATAAAAAATATATATTTCACGGAACATTGAGACACACTATATTTCTCCTTCCATTGGTCAATAGTGTACAACAGGTATATACATGTCTCCCCTTGGTTGGGACTTACTATTGTATCGGGGATGAACACTTGCTTTGACGCAGGTACAGTTAGAATTACCCCGAGAACGCTCTATTGGACGAGCCTTTCAATTTTTGCATTTTTCACTTAAATAAGCAGTTTCAAGCAGCCAATTTTTATGAATTTCTTATTCCACTAATATTTCCCATATGTTAAATTGTGAATCAGTGTTGTAGATACAAACTATTTTCCTACTTTTCTTTCGCTACCTTAACATGCGCGTTTGTATTATAAGCGCAGAGTTAACATTTATTTTCCATAATAAGAAATACAAAAATTTGAATTTCAATGCATAGATAATATTTTACATCCCTTCAAAAGTAGCCTCCATTTTTTAAAGTCGGAAATACACCTTGTGGTAACAAAAATTCAGGACACACGAACGTTGAGTATTTCGGGACCGATTCTCGTACCGTTACGCAGTCGAAGGTGGCCAACTTCCGACTAAAGTAGAACGGCAGGTATAAAACCAAGGTAGCTGTCGTTTCAGTATTACACGCAGGAAACCGTGCTTCACAAAACTATATGAATTAAGGGGGCTTTCCCGCGTTTTCGCTGGAAAAAAATGTTTTTTTTTGGGAATTTTGTTTTGAAAAAATTATAAAACGGATTGAGACAATTTTTTTTTAATTAACAGATACAGGAATGTGGGTTACATTTAATTTTTTATTTATTTTTTAAACCAAAATGGCGGCCGTTGATCCTTGTTCCAATGCAGCTACTTCAGGCGGACATGTCTCATGTTAATGAGAATTTTCTACGACGCTATTCATCTGAAATCAAAAAATGAAACATTTTTATAAAATATAGGGTTGTTGTTAGTGTTTATCATAGGGGTTTTTTGAAATCCAAATTTTACGCGATTTGGTGCAACTTTGAAAAAAAAATCGATTTTCACCTTAAATTTCTACCTTTAAATTGTTATTAAAAATCGAATTTTTGCAATATCAAAAAAATTCCTATGTTGATCACTAATGGCATCATTTGTGAACATTTTAAAAGAACAATCATTAAAATCGGTTAATTAGTGAGAGAAAAATCTCATTCCAGTTTCAAAAACGTTGTTTTGAGAAAAATGCGTTTGAAGTTTATTTTACGGTTTTTTTTTTCATATAATTATGAAATTTTTTTTACTTACAGTTCGTCATCAATTCGGGGCCCGTACAGGACCCTTGCCTTGTAGACCTCATTTTGGCTTCACGTCAGATAGCGTCACGCATTTTTTTCCACTGAATCCGTATTTCGCCGAATACGGATAATAAGTAACAGACCGTAATAAGTTGTCAATTCGCCTATTACCTTGATGGTCAGTTTTCCTGTACCTCTTCCCCCGAGTCCCTTGTTTGTTTTCTTCGCATTACGGAGCCTGGTTCCCATGCGTTTTTCTCCACGTGACCGACGCATTCCTTTTTCATTACTTTCGAATCGTTGTTGTACGGGTCCAAATCCAAAATCGCCTTGACGGTCTTACTGTCCCCGTCGCCAATATACTGAGCATATTTTACATTATGCATTTCTTCGGATCGTTGAAACACTTCCTTTACACTGTCCACCTCCATTTTCCCTGCGTGACTCTTTTCAAGTGCCGGGACCGTCGTCACTAATCCGGCTGTAACTCGAAATATAATACGCGGATCACTTTAAAATTTCAGGACAATAAATTTGAATGTATAACGCATCGATTTCAGTAAAAAAAAACAACGATTTTTTGAAACCGAAAAGCGGGAAAGCCCCTAGCAGGAAAGCGGGAAAGCAGAATATAACGAACTTGGTTTTTCGATTTTTGGCCAGGATTTTCCGATTCTAACCCATTGTGCGGCGGTCAATTTTCGCTCGAGCACGGACCTGCGAACTACGACAGTTTCGCGACGAGGACACACTCCACGTCTCTGCTAACAATAATCCGCGTGGAAACGGCACATTTGACGCCGAAGGACGTGCGGCTCGTTTGCAAAATTAGCGCCGATCGGCGGAAAACGTCGCGGAGCACGTCGGCGCCGTTAACGGATTGGCGACGGCCGGTGCCGCAGCGGCCGTCAAACGCGCGATTTTTCGCGCGAATTTTTTAATCCGCGTGCGAGACGGTCAACACGCGCCGTGGCGGATAACGTGCCCCGGCGAGGCACTTGGGCCGACACGCCCGTTACCCGCACCGACGCTAATGGCTGTGTCAGTTTTGGCGGACTTACTGCCCCTTAACAGCGCGATTTTTAATAACTCAGTTTGAACTTGGGACCTGCCTCAGAGTGTTCGATATGGATTTAGGGGGTTATATATGAGGGGTCAGTGGAAAAGTGGTACAAGTGACAATTTAGGATTATTTGAGTTAACTGTAAAAAAGGGATAGTTAAAGGAAAAATCTGTTTAGATGAAAAATGGTATAAGTGGTAAATTTACATTTTAGCGACATCTATTACATAGTAGCAAAAGCCCTTCGAAAATGTGATGTTCTTTATAGAAGAAAAGTACTATGTACGAAACGTCCCTCTAATCGCCGCCTGTAAAAGTTTTAGAACTACGTTTGGAAATTGGATTCTCGCATGATATGTACAATTTTTATTGAAAAAAATATTGTGTAATACATTAAATATATAACCTAACTTTAAAATAGGTTAGGTGTCTTTTAAAAATATTTAACCTTTAAAATCTGTAGTTAAAATCTGTTTAGATGAAAAATGGTATAAGTGGTAAATTTACATTTTAGCGACATCTATTACATAGTAGCAAAAGCCCTTCGAAAATGTGATGTTCTTTATAAAAGAAAAGTGGTACAAGTGCACTTGTACCATTTTTCTATTAAGACAGTGAAGACCATTCTATTTACACTCGATTCCCTCTTGAGTCACCTTCGCTTAATTCACACTTCCTCTTATTTCACCACGTTTTTCCCTACTATGTCACGAAACTGTCCCTCTTAAGTCGCCGCCTGTAAAAGTTTTAGAACTACGTTTGGAAATTGGATTCTCGCATGAATATGTACAATTTTTATTGAAAAAAATTATTGTGTAATACATTCAATATAGACACCTAACCTTTAAAATATGTTAGGCGTCTTTTAAAAATATTTAACCTTTAAAATATTCATTCAAGTGGAAAATTGTATTTTATTTTTTTCGTTCAGCTGGCTCATTTTTCATTATAACAAGTGCTCTGGTATATCTCTAAATATTTCTTTTTGCAACTAAAAAACACGAAAAAGTTGAGGTTATGATTGCGATTTAACAGAGAATAAATTTCGCGACTTAAACTTAAGAGGGAATCGAGTGTACTTGCGTACACGACACATGTGTGGTATAATTACAATAAGGCCTACAAGAACAGATTTTAAACTGAAAACATTTCTATTAACTCAAATAAAATGGAGGAAGGTAAATACAATTTTAAGATTTATTTGGATTTTTGTATTTTCTTTACGTTTATTTTAAAATTACCTCACTTTTTCAGAATTCTCTGATTATTGAAGACTCAGACTTAGATAAAACATATTTTCCCGATGAAAGCACTAGTGAAACTGAAAGTGACGTTTATAATAAAGATAATGTTGAAGTTAATATAGTTAAAGGAAAAAGAGGATAAGAACCTGATACATACAGAAAAGAAGTAAGAAAAAAAGTTTAGAAACAGTGGAAAGGCCTACTTAGGATCTAATAATCAACCTAAAGAAGAGAAACAGTTTCTTTACTAGTTTATTTACTCCATAGTTGTCGATATAGGTGAAGTGAAATTGAGGAAGCAGATGCATTGAGAATTTTCAAGTTTTTGGAAGTTGGCAAATTGGGACCTACTACACCATGCAGATGCAGCTTCCTTTCGCTGTATCTGCATGGAGTATAAAAACTATGGTTAACAGGAGGTACAAACTCTAATAGTTCTTGTAAATTTTTCCATTTCAAATATTTAATTTTTGGTGCCTCAGTATACAATGGTTTGAGCTTTTGAGTAGGTGGTCTTCCCTTGTTTTATAAAAACCAGTGCGAAACAAAAACTGCTGTAAAAAAACACCTGTCGTCAGTTGTCATGGAAGTGGAAAATAATAACGAGGATGTGGACGATATCGAAGATATTCCTGAAGATGGTGGTAGATTTTTTATAGAGTCCGATGATAATGACTGATGAGAATGTATAAGAAGTATAAATTATACATGAATAATGTACCTGTCGTTATTTTTAAATAAAAGTTTAAGAACGCTTGTACCAGTTTTAATCTAACTATTATTTTGGGGGGAAATGGTACAAGTGCGAAAAACTTCATTTTTTTATATTATATAACATACAAAATATTTTAATAATACATTGTCCAATATTATCAGCTTTATTTTAGTAACTACAGTCAATTAATTTTCCTTCTACTAATGTAGTGATTTTACTACAAATAATATACTTTGACGTTAATTTATTCCAAAGCATAACTTCATCACTTGTACTACTTGTCCACTGACCCCTTCATATGTTCAAAAAAAAAAAAAAAATCTATTGCATATTTTTGTATCACATATCCTCAAGAAGGTCTTCTTAAGATTTCATAAAGATTAGAGCACTAGAACTAAAGTCACAGCTATTAATAGCGCGCTACCTCTCAAAGGCAAGTCTCCGCGCGCATATCTCGGTGCAAGGTAGGTGCAATTTCTTTGAACCATTGAACCACAGACCGTATTATATCGATTTTCTTGAATCCGCTGAATGAAACACATTAGTCGTGGAGTACTTTTGGACACCTGTTCCATACCTCCAAACTTCGAGCAATTTTATGTTACCTTTAGACTTCAAACTTTACAGGCGATTATCTCGGAATTGACTTTTTCGAGAAATAACCTCGCGGTGAGCAAGAATTCTCGAATACCGTTTTACCGACCGATTTGAAACTTTTAGATGTTCTCTATAATCTCAAGAGCTAGTGATTGAATGAATGAATTTTGATTTAAACGATAATCACTATTTCTATTGCCAAAAAACCCAATCTGAGAAACCTCTATCGCTAGAGAACGCTATATACTAACGTTACTTTTTTTGTTTTTAATTTCAGTTGAGCCATTCACGAAATATCATGCTCACCGCAAGCGATGGGACAAAAACAGCGTTTCGGGGCGAAGGCCATAGATCCTCTTAATTGTGAAAATTTTTCGATTAAAAAAAATGTCATAAGTACCTCATAATATGTACAACTCAATAACGTAAAGTTTTTTTAAATAAAAGTTTGATGACTTGGTTAGAAAAAATGATGAAAACCCTTAAACTTTCTCGGGCCCCATCATACAGGGTTGGAACGTCCAAGATTTCAAAGCCGAGCATTATAAGATAGAAAAGAATAAATAAACTCTTCGAGTAAAGGGAACTGACAGAGAAATATTATATCCATAGTTGCCAGACTGATATGTCATTTTAAAACTTTTATGAGCGTTAATCTCTGTCTTTCGTGATAGGGTAGCAATAAAATATATAGGCGGGACGCCCCGCTCATAAATTATACTGCGCACGTGTGAATTGAATTATTATATCGTTGTTGGTCTACGGAAAATAAGCACTTAAGTATCCCTGTGCGCACGCAGTATCCTGAGAAGTTAAATGTTTGGGTTGGTATTTTAGGCGATTCCATCGTTGGGCTATTTTTTATAAACAGTTCCTTAAATGCCAACAAATATTTAACAAATAAAACAAACTGGATAATATTCTATAGGGATTCTAATGAATTAATTATATGTCACTCAGTCGCTATTTGACCGGTTGCGGAGCGCGCTAATGAATGACGTTTATTACAAAACAGGTGATTTCGTTGGTGAGGTAATGAACTTGATGTTTTTTATGCCGATCAATAAAATGAAGCGATCCGCATCATTTGCTTATAGATTCTTGAGGGTATACCGGACTTAAAAGTGATGCATGGGATATTTTATAGCGTGCGGAAATACATTTAAGAACGTGTAGAAACAAATACAATTTTGTTTTTAATCTACATTAGTTTTTCTTTGGAAGTAGGTACCCAAGTTTTTATTTATTTTTTTTTGAATATTGGCAAATTGACATCAATTTTTCTTTAATTTTATTTCTTAAAAAATCGATCTTAAATTGTTTATTGCAAATCTAATTATTTATCAATCGCAAAAATCGTGTGTACTTCGATAGATATTCTATATATAAGAAGCTACAATTAAAAGTTCAAGTCTGTCGTCGGATAAAAACTGAGTTAGCTACGTTGTACGCCAATTTGAAAAACACAGTTTCGAGAAAAACGCGTTTAAAGTTTGAAAACGTAGCTATTTAATCGTATAAATAATACGATTATTGTATTCGTATTATTCGCTTCTCTAAAATTGAATACACTCGAACCCCTCTTAAGTCACCAAATCCGTGGATCATCGTCTCGCTTAAGTCGCGAAATTTAGTCTCTCTTAAGTCGCGATCATAACCTCGACTTTTTGGTGTTTTAGCTGCAAAAAGAAATATTTAGAGATATACCACAGCACTTGTTATAACGAAAAATGAGCCAACTGAACGAAAAAAATCAACGTAAGTATCTCAGTAATCAGTCGTACCTTAGTAATAGTAAATCAATTTTCCACTTGAATGAATATTTTAAAGGTTAAATATTCTTAAAAGACACCTAACCTATTTTAAAGGTTAGGTGTCCATATTTAATGTATTACACAATCATTTTTTTCAATAAAAATTGTATTCATGCGAGAATCCAATTTCCAAACGTAGTTCTAAAACTTTTACAGGCAGCGACTTAAGAGGGATGGTTTCGTGACATTATAGGGGAAAACGTGGTGAAATAAGAGGGGATGTGAATTAAGCGAATGTGACTTAAGAGGGTTCGAGTGTATTTCGAGAAAGTATAACTCGTTTGTACCGAAGCAAACTACCAATAAAACTGTAATAATATAGCAGAGTCTTTTTTTTCGACCGTTCTGGACCGCTGAGACGTGGTCTAAAGCCGTAAATTTTTTTTAAAAGCTTGCCCCTCCAAAATTATTTTTGAATATCATTCTTAGATAGTTTATACATCAGAAAAAAAAATGGGAAAAAACGCTAGGTAGTATAACCCCTTAAGCTCGCTTTTTTGAGCCAGTATACTGGCTTTCCCGGGCTCCAAAGGTTAGCGTCCTCTTGCTGCCACTGCAATTGTAGTAGATTCTTAGATAATATAGTGGAATAGTTTTTAATATTAAATTAATTACGTGGGAAAAGCGTGTCGTGCAAGAAGCAATTCAGCAAACTTCTGCAGAACGGTTCTCATATTAGCCGCGAACTTTATTATGAATTATTTTATTTCCGGCACCGCAGCGTGGAATTACGCGTCGCGCCATCCTCCACACTAAACGCAATCCGAGCATTACAATTAATAGAAATGCAAATTATTCGCCAATCGACGTATCTATATTAATATTTAATTATGCATTAAAGTACTTAGTTCTCCCATTTAATAATTTACATTCAATGTGTAATTTCGGAATCTACAAATTAAATTTTCATGTTGCAGCATATTTTAACTTCGGCCCGATCAAAAACAATGGGATATTAATATTAAATTATTAACTGATGCTGTCCATTAAACATGCTTCGTGCATGCATCATGAGCCTAGGTGTCAATATAAAATCTACATAAAATGGAAATAATGTATTTTATATCGCGTGGAATTATTAATTCTGCTAATATGGTTCATTTGGTGTCGCGCCGACCATTTGCTATTATTCAGATCGGTCGGGAATTATAACATGCGTTCAACAAAATTTGACCTCAAAGTAGGCTTTGCCACTGATTCAAATGTATGTCCTTGATAACACAGGTCTACAATTTTTTTTCTGCTCCATCAAATCCGAAGTATTTTTTTCGTGCCGAAACCGAATTTTTAACTCAGAAAACTTTCTACCGCGTAGATTCTCAGTAAATCCCAGTTTTTAGTTGTCAAAATACGTTTTTATGCAAAATATATGTATTTTAATATGTTAATCATTTCTTAACCAGACATGTCATTTCCGAAATATTTTTACGCACTTAATACGATTTCGTTGTAAAAATTTATGCTAGACACTTCCATTTTCTATAAAATGAGATTTTAGGGTGAAAACAACTCAAAAATGGAAAAAATCGTGTTTTTCAAGAACGTATTTTACGTATTATTTTAAGTATTTTTACGCTCTGAATACGATCAAAATTTGTGCTAGATTTCATGTTCATGACATAAAAATTATTTTGAAAGTTGAAATGGTTCTACCACAATTAGTACAGTTTTAAAACTATCCTGGTTAATATTAGATAATAAAGATTTAAAGGCTCGATTGCTTCTGAAAATATATTTATTGTTGTTGAGCTTACTTTGCCAATCTACTTGCTAATGCAGGTTTCCTTGAGCTAGTTACTTAGGGCTTTGATCAGAAAGTACAACATAAATAAGAAAGTCGCAATCCTTACGATCCAGTAAATATTTCCGAAGTAATATCAATTTATAGGGAATTTTACAGAGAAGAAATGGTCGTAAACACACTTTGGAAATGACATTTCAGGTCATACGTTCTTCAAACTTCTCATTTTATAAGAAATGGAAGGGTCTAGCACACATGTCTACGGAATCGTATTCAGCGCGTAAAAATACTTCGGAAAGGACATGTCTGATCATACGTTCTTGAAAAACACAAATTCTTCCGTTTTTGGGCTGTTTTTCACCTTAAATTCTCGTTTTATAGGAAATGGAAGGGTTTAGCTCAAATTTTGACTACGGAATCGTACTTAGCGCGTAAAAATACTCGGAAATGACATGTCCGGTCATACGTTCTTGAAAAACAAATTATTCCGTTTTTGGACTGTTTTTCACCCTAAATTCTCATGTTATAGGAAATCGAAGGGTCTAGCACAAATTCTGACAACGGTATCGTAATTAGCGCTTAAAAATACTTCGGAAATGACATGTCTGGTTAAGAAATTTCGCATAAAAACGTATTTTGACAACGAAAAATCAGGATTTACTGAGAATGTACGCGGTAGAAAGTTTTGTGAGTTAAAAAATTCGGTTTCAGCACAAAATACTTCGGATTTGATAGGTTTAGTTCCTGGAGCAGAAAACTATTTTTTTGTAGACCTGTGTAAGTTAAGGCTTGAAAGTAGTGTTTTTTGATCTGGCTTTCGACAGCTTTCATACCGTCAAGGTTAAAGTCAAGATCAAGCTAAACCAAAATAGTTTGTGTCAACGAAACCCTCTTGTTGTGAAAAGTGTTGTTTCCACAACAAATAACGTTCATCTGACTCTGACTTCAGAACCGTGTAGAGGAGAAATTATTACACCAAAGTCAGTTGGATAATAGCCAAATTGGCACAATTGATTTCCATCACGATACTGCTAGAACACTCATTCACTGGTGAAGCAATGGCAATTTTACAGAACATTTTCCACAATTGCTTGGTGAGCCTGGATTTCAAACGTGAATATCTTCCATTAACAACATCCAACTTCCAGTAACATCACGTGATGTTTTTTTGTTGAAAAGTGTTAAGTGTTTTGTTGTTATAGAGAGTCTTGACTCAGTCTCTATTTGTCTAAGGCGAGATAATTTTGGAACGCGTGCTTTAAAAATGGTATTTTTTTGGGAGAGAGTAGATATAAAAAAATGCCTCGCTAATAGTGAAAAAACAGGACATTTTCGGAGCGTAAATTAGGTTGATGAAAGACCTAACTGTGTTATTAGATACACCGAAACATGTCCTATTTCCATCTGTGCCCGCTAGAATGCGATATTTATGTATCACCAGCATATCATACATTTTTGAACTTAATACAACGTAACTCAACAACGGAAAAAAATATAAAACATATCTACGATTACAAAATTGAATAGAACATGTTATAAATTTCCAAAATCATTCCCATAAATTTCTGGCGGATCTGCTTTGATTTAGTGGTCAAATTTTTAATCAATTTTATCATGTTGTCTGCAGTTTCACATAATTACATGTATTTTGTTAGAATTTATGTCTTTTCACCTTGAATATTACATGTAGAAATGTATGTAGAAATTGGTGAAAATTATTGTCGTGTAATGCGGCTATAAGAAATAATTCTCAGTTTTGGATTATTTAGTTTTTTTCGTAATTCTAATTTAAAGTGAGAACATAACAGTTGTTTTATTGAAACGCATAGTAAAATCATCATAAAACATCAACATACCTTAATATATGATTTGTCTACTATGCTCCATGAGATTTTTGCATTATACCAGCTGTCAGCGTTTTTTCGGGATCTCCTTATCGTTTACAGTTCGTCTGTTTATAGTTTACTCGGGCCTGTTTGTCGTTTTCTTGGGTCTCTTTATCATCTACTCGGGCCTCTCTTTATCGATTTCTCGGGTCTCCTTATAGTTCTCTCGGGTCTCATTATCGTTTTCTCGGGTCTCATTATCGTTTTCTCGGATCTATTTATCGTTTATCGAGCCTCTTTATCGCTTTCTCAGGTCTATCCCTCTATCTTTTCCTCAAATTCTTTTTCGTTTTCTCGGGTCTCTTTATCGTTTTTTTCGAGATCTCCTTATCGTTTACTTCTTATCGTTAACTTTACTTTACTTCTTCGTCATTTACTGTGGCGTTTTTATAGTCTACTCGGATCTGTTTGTAGCTTTATCATCGACTCGGGCTTCTCTTTATCGATTTCTCAGGTTTTCTTATGGTTCTCTCGGGTTTCTTTATCATATTCTCGTGTCTCTTTTATTTTCTCAGGCCTCTTTATCGTTTTTCGAGCCTTTTTATCGTTTTCTCGGGGCTCTCTATTGTTTTTTTCCGAATCTCCTTATCGTTTACTCGGGTCTCATTATAGTTTTCTCGCGTCTCTATCATTTTCTCATGTCTCTAAATCATTTTCTCGGGCCTATTTATTGTTTCTCGCGCCTATTTATCGTTTTCTCAGATATCTCTATCTTTTCCTCAAATTCTCTTTCGTTTTCTCGGGTTTCTTTATCGTTTTTTCCGAGATCTCCATATTGTTTACTCGGGACTTCTTCGTCGTTTACTGTGGTCTTTTTATCGTTTACTCGAATCTGTTTGTAGTTTTCTTGGGTCGCTTTATCATCTACTCAGGCCTCTCTTTATCGATTCCTCGGGTCTCCTTATGGTTCTCTCGGGTTTCCTTATCATATTCTCGGGACTCTTTTTAGTTTATCAGGCCGCTTATCTTTATATGTTTATTTTGTTTTTTTCGAGCCTCTTTATCGTTTTCTCGGGGTCCTCTATCGTTTTTCCCGGATCTCCTTATCGTTTACTCGGGATCTCTTTATCGTTTACTCGGGTCTGTTTGTCGTTTTCTTGGGTTTCTTATCATCCACTCGGGCCTCTCTTTATAGATTTCGCAGGTCTCCTTATCGTTTTCTCGCGTCTCTGTGTCATTTTCTCGTGTGTGACTATCGTTTTCTCTGGTCTATTTATCGTTTCTCGAGACTCTTTATCGTTTTCTCAGATCTCTCTATCTTTTCCTCAAATTCTCTTTCGTTTTCTCTGGTCTCTTTATCGTTTTTTCCGAGATCTCCTTATCGTTTACTCGGGATTTCTTCATCGTTTACTCTGGGCTTTTTATCGTTTACTCGGATCTGTTTGTAGTTTTCTTGGGTCGCTTTATCATCGGCTCGGACCTATTTTTATCGATTTCCCGGGTCTTTTTATCGTTTTCTCGGGTGTTTTTATCGTTTCTTCGGGCTTCTTGTTTCCTCAGACCCCTTTCTCATTTTCTCGAGTCTCTTTATCGTTTGCTCGGGTCTCTTAATAGTTATCTCTGATTTTTTTTTATCG